>NMRB01003237.1:15526-38463 GCA_002633025.1 Notospermus geniculatus | reverse complement strand
TGTAGGCCTATTCGGGTGTATTCGCCGACAACGTAGCTAGTCCCCTGGGTTGGAGAGTGGCGCGGCGGCAATACTGGGCTCCTTTAAAATCTAAAGAGGTTCTTCACTGACGTCACACGGTCGCCATACTGGCCGTCAAAATGAAGCCATGGAGGCTGCCATCTTGTTCTCCGTTCGAACATCAGCGGCCCATACAGACCACTGGGAGCATCCAACTCAACAAATCACTTTACCTCTCACAGTTTCTGAAGATAAGTAGTTGGTCTGGTGTGAAAACCGTGTTGAAAACAAAGCGAATCGTCCATACGGCTTGCTGTAGAACAGTGTAGAAGAGGTCCTACATGTACGAATGCCGACAACGTACAAACCACGTAAAAAACACTGTGTTGATGCTGTGACGTTGCGTCATTTGACGGCCAATATGGCAGATATTTGGAGCTGTGACGTCAGGTGAAGAACCTCTATAGATGGTTTATGAAAAGAAAAGATTCCCAAATAACAAAAACTTGTCATTCATACCTGGACTCGCTTCAGAGCATTCTGTTTCCTGATCAACTCCCACTCCTTCTCCTTCTCTGAGAACAACTGGGCCTGGAAAAGAATGGAGACATTTTATCCTTAAATCCACATGTCCTTATGTCCTCCGACGTCAGCAGGCGCGGATCCAAGGGGGGTGCACCTGGCGCACGCCCCTTTTCGGCTAACAAATCTGTGAAATCGACCGTGGCATTCTGAAATTTGGAGTAAATCATTGAAATTCACCGCAGATTTCAATATTTCTAGCAGAGTGCGCCCCCTCTTTTCCGAAATCGTGGATCCGTCCCTGGTCAGTGTAGTATAAAATGTACTGTGTTGTATATCTGAATACACTAGAGCTCTACCTGCATTTCTTCAATGTGTGCCGAAAACCACACCTTGATTCTCTGAAGTACATTCAGGTAAGCATTTGGGACCCTTATGAGGGGGTATGAGACATCCTGGAGGTGTTATTAAGAAGGGGAGATAACAGGACCCACATCAAACAACACTATCATCGTTCCACCTGTTTGCGTATTTATTTGCAATTACATTTACATCCCGTTGAGCCGCACACCTAATCTAGCCGATATGGGGGTACAGATAAGGAAGAAATTGTGTAATCCAGGGAAATTAATGCCTCTGCCTAAAGTAAAAAAAATCCAACACAAAGACATGTGCAGTGTTTGTGAGTGTTACCAACGAATGTTAAATTTGATGGTGTATCAAATATGTGTTCTTATTTTTCACATCAGGCAGAAAATACTGATTTTACGAACCATTTTTCTTGTGGGCTAGTGGGCTGTTCCCAGTTCACCCCCACTGCTGAATACCTATTAATAGAACTTTGTTTCCAACTGATGATGGGAGGGCAATAAACAACAGGGTTCTTCCCCCTGAGCCAGGTAAAAAAGAGCATTTCCGACGGGTACCCATTTACCCCTGGGTGGAGAGAGGCCAGTAAGGCAAAGAGACCTGCCCAAAGTCTCATGCCACACAGTGGGATGTGAACCCGGGACCCTCTGACCGCTAGTCGGAGACCCGAACCACTACACCACCGTGGTTCCAAGAAGGTACGGTAAAATCACGGATCTATCATCTGAGCAAAATTTTACCTTCTTGCCAGGGATTTTTCTCTTCTTCACCTCCCACTTCTCTTCTTCTTCGATATGTTTCTGGGGTTGCACTGACTTGGGCCTACCGACTCCTCGGGCAGGGACAGATCGGGCCACCGTCTGAGGTCTGTAACCTCCTTCTTTATGGTATTCCTCAAACGGCAATAATAACCTGGAAAAAAAGATGTTCGATGTCTCGATCAGATCCAAGAAATCTACAGTTCAGGGTGTCTACAGCCTGGAGCACCAAATTTAAGACCTTTGAAGACCAAATATCGGCAAAATTTAAGACACAGGCCTTGTCTTTTAAGGCAAGCTAAAAAGTGCATGCGCCTCCCAAACAATAGAAATTCTATTGTTTGCGAGGCGCATGCACTTTTTAGCTCGCCTTAAAAGACAAGGTCTGACCTATTTTCTTCTAAATGAAGCACCAAACATATCCCTGGGGGATGTCAGGCAGTGAAGGGGAAGACGTATTTTCACCTTTTCCTATTGAACCAATGTCTGTTAATTTGGCACAGGTATTCACTTGGAGGCAATCTGGCCCAAATAACCTACACAAGCATCCATAGAAAAAAACGCACATAATTTTTTTTTCAAAATTGTCACTTCACTTACTTCTCATACAGTCTTCGTGTACAGGTGGCAGCACCAGTATTGCCTGCATGGCCTCCAAGTTTATCGTAGACGAATTTCCACATACGCTTCTCACAAACCTACAACAGATAATGACCCGTACACATGGAAGTATTATGATACCACAAAATCATTTATCCTGAACAAGGGTTTATCAGAAACTGATAAACCCTTGTTCAGGATAAAAATAACATAAAATTCAATACAGTGGGGCTTCAAGTAAGGCATTCTCAAAATGCTAACTTGAATTTGCAGGATAGCCAAGAATATGAGTTCCAAATGCAGGGTCAAGTGACTAGGGTCATTTCTGAATTTCACAAATTTTCGACCCCAACCGGGGTCTTCCTCAGGCACTTTCTAGTCGAGCTACCAGAAGTGAAAAAATCATTTCGTTCTTTGTGCTTTTTATTGGATACCTCGTCGTTTGATGCTAAAAATCAAAATGGGACAATAAAAATATTGTCCAAAAACCTGCAAGTGCAAACTCAAAAACAACTTACGGGTATCTCAGACACAAGTTCAGTTACAATAGGATCTATCTATTGTCATGTCTAACAAAAATCATGCCCACATAAAAGAACATTATTACCGTTGGCATAAAGGCACCAGCATCATTGATACAAGGCACATCATGAGTATTGCCATTTCAAAGGAATTGAATTCTATTGAGATTACAATTACAATGGATTCAAAGACACGGTGAGGCATGGATTATTTTAAGTGGCCCCGATATGATTAGACTACTGGACATATAGCACGGAATGGGATGAATGGCCTTTCATCGGAAGAAACGGGATAATTTCTGATTTATGAGTTTGATCTGAAGAGTCGGAAAGTATGGTTGAGGTTTCTGGGATTTGGGTGTGGCAGAATCGCTATTGGAAGTTTCTTGTAATTGATGGAATTCAGATTTTCAGAGCATTTTTATCTGATTGTAAGGCCTCGGCTTTTATATTTCTTGGTTTACGGGTCTGCCGACGTACTTTTTCTCAAAACAGAATAAAAATTTTTCATGTTTTTTCCAACCGCCGACAGGGAATTTTGACACAACATGTGAAAAAAATTTTATGTAAGGCCTTGGCTTTTATATTTCTTGGTTAACGGATCTGCCGACGTACTTTTTCTCAAAACAGAATAAAAATTTTTCATGTTTTTTTCCTACCGCTGATGGGGAATTTTGACAACATGTGAAAAAAAATTTTCTGAAATAAAATTCCGATGTTTCTGATCAATGGACCTTTTTAATTTATTAATTCTGCCGAACATGCTCTAGAAACCAGAAAAAACTTGGAGGAAAATAAAATATGGTAGCCATTTTTACGATAGGGGCCTAGTTTGTTTTCGTAGACTCTAGTCTTCCACAATCTGGCTGACACGACTTCATTGTCTACCTCATTGACTATCCATCCATGGTAATGACATGGCCAGCATGGGCGAGACTAAGACATCTAGGTCCTTGTTTGAACCCATTGACATCTGCAATTCTGCTGTTGGTACTGATGGATCTGGTTGTATGATTTCTTAGCTTGTTGTGACAAATTAGGCGTAACTGAAACTTCATCAGTTCACAGTTCACTGCATCATCTGTCAACCAGCACTGTGACAATAACTTTGGCTTGCATGCATCCATGCATGCTTGAATGCTTGGGTTAGTCAGTGTCTTGACACTTCTGATCAAATTGTCAGACTGGATCCGCAGATAAGGCGCACCACCCTATAAGGCGCACCCCCAATTTTAGACCCTTCTTCAAGGAAAAAGGCTGCGCCTTATAGTCCGAAAAATACGGTAGCTAAATTTGACCACCCAGTGTACTTTCTCAGGGAAAAAAATCCGTGAACCCAAAAATATAAAAGTTGCGGCCTAATATCCTACCTTTTTATAACCTCCTATTTTCTTAATATGCGAGTAGAACCGGAACAAATCAACTGAAATCAGATGGAAATGGAAATAGGTCAAACAACAGATCCAAGTTTCTCACATCGACTTTAGATGGCAGCACTGTCTCCAATTCACTGTGACACTTTCTGCCACTGTTTCAACATCAGTGTTGGTCCATTCAGAGTGCGACTCAAATGGGTTATTTTATAGACTTGGGCCGGTTGCACAAAAGTTAATGAAATGGTCCATGGACCATGTGCTCACCATCTGGACAAAATAGTGTAATGACAGAGAGAGGTAATGTCAGTTGGGCACAAGATGGGCACAACGGCCAATGGCCACGGCTTATGTCAATGCCTTGATTTCCATCCAATCTTTTCAACAAAACAAAATAATCTTTAAAAAAAATAATGAAAAAAATCTTTTCAACCATCACAAAATAATCTACAAGTACATTTAACCTCTTCATTCCTAACCAGGAACTGGCCTCTAAACATGCTAAATACCAGACCATTTTTCAGAATAAGGACTGTTTTATAAATTATTGAGAATCGTACCTTTTTTAAATCCCAGACTTGGCGTCCGTGATATTGGCGTATTGCGACGGTCCATGAATTTGTTTAGGGACATCAGGAAGGCTTGTTCGTCATCCAGCTTGTTTGAGTTGAGTACCATACGACCTGGACGACCAGGCTATAACGATAAATGAAACAGTTCCTTGCATTAAAATCACTTGACGTTTGTCCCAAACTGGTCAAAACAGGTACGGATCCAGAGGGGGCGTACCGGGCGCTCGCCTCCCCTTGTTGCCAACAAATCTGAACAGCAACTGTGACATTCTGGACCCTGTTGCACAAAAGCATACTAAAGTCTGTTTAAATCATCTGGAGCTCGATGGGCGTATGTCAATCAAACCCCTAGTAACCAGACAACAATGAACTTTGGGTTCACTCTAAACGGTCCAACGCACATTGTTTTCTAACCAGCTGAAATTTGGTTCCAAATAGAACATGCAACTACGGTACATGTAGGCCTTGATTTGAAATTGAACACAGGCACAGGCATGGGATTGGCTGGAAGTGTCCTGTCAATAAAACGCATGTCAATAGCCAGACTTCACCAACAATACCAAGGTCTGCCTGACAACCAAAGGTCCTCCCATCGAGCTCCAGATGATTTAAACGTACTATAGGCGTAGTATCATTCTATCTTGATTACTGAACAGGGCCCGTTTGCACAAACGCATTCTAAAGTTAGAAGCCAACTAGGAGAGAATGATACTATGCCAGGAGGAAATAATCTAGATTATTTCCTCCTGACTACGCCTAGCATGCTTTTGCGCAACCGGGCCCTGAAATTTGGCACAAATTTCAATGTTCCTAGCACAGGGCGCCCCTCTTTTTCCAAATCCTGGAGCCGCCCCTGCAAAACCTGGCAATGCACCGTTCGCAGCAATAGACGCTAAGAAACAACACAGTGTGCCTGAATATAAAGAAAACACACCTTTCTACCACTTGTACTTTGATGATTTTTAACAGGCAGATCCTGCTCCTCAGATTCTGAGCTGTAACTCCCATCCTTTGTTAATCTTTTCTTCTTCCGAGGTCGACCCTTGAGATTTGGAGCTAACAAAAAACAAAAATCTTCATTATCATATTGCAAATAGTGCTCTGCAGTGATGACATTGCATTGGTATTTGATTTTTCTGTCAGGGGCGAAGCCATGGCATTATTGGCCCTGCTATGTACGGAAGAGGCCATCAGGCATCTCAAGCTACTCATGTTCCTCACTTGGATGGAGTCTTGTACATGTAATTTGTCCTTGCAAAGGTACAAGGCACCACAGCTTACTGTCCCATGCATGGATAGCCCGGTTCCACTCAGACTGGCCTCGACAGATGGCGTTGGGGTGGGAGAATATGAGGCCAAGTACGCGGTAATCACCTGAATTCCGGGCTTTTCTGATGTCACCAACGGTCAACGATGTGTTGAAATCATGAGCTCGTCGATCGTTGGTGACGTCAGAAAAGCCCGGAATTCAGGTAGCGCCTACCTGGCCTCACACTCTCCCACTCCAACGCCATCTGTCGAGGCCAGTGAAACAAGGCTAATGCATTGACTGAAGAAGCAGGGATGATAATCCCATATGGCCTGGGATTCGAACCCAGGACCTGCCGCTTGATAACCACTAGGCTATCAAGGCTCCATAACATCAGTGAGCGATAGAGCCAGTCCAGTAGTGGAGGATACAATATTTCATCAAATTGGTTTGAAAAGGAATAAATCTTGACTTCCCCTGAGCCCACAATCTGTCGTGATAAATTTTCATTTTGTCAACACATACCTAGATGATCACATCTTTCTTCAAGATTTTCCAAATCAGTTGACTCGAATGTATCCTTACAAAATAGCACCCTTGAATTTCTCTTGGTGACAGTGAAACCACCAATGGCCGTGACGATAGCGTTTTTCAACCACTTATCTTTCATGTTGCCCAAACGTTTCAAGATGGCTCGGAATCGGCAGTAACGTGGATAGCTGAGGATGGTGATCTGTGGGTCAGAGCTGTCGTCATCTCCTGCAGAAATAGAAAGGTTATAGATGTAAGAAGAAAGAACTTACTGACGTCATAGCAGCCATCTTGACGTCAAATATTGACGTCAATGACCCTTGTTGCGCACTTGTCGTTGGTGCAAGTGGAGTGTGTCCGACTTCTACAATGACGTGGTCAAAATATGGCGTAGTTTTTGTTGACGTCAGCATGGAGGACTGCCGGCCAGAAGTGACGTCAAAATGAGGCATACTTTGTTGTTGACGTCAGCATGGAGGAGCGCTGATCAGAAGTGACGTCAAAATTAGCCACTGCACAAGCTCTTAACTTTACTGCCATTAGATGCCACCAACAGTTGGCGGTCCAAGAATGCCACAAAATATGACGTCATAGACCAGATTTTCATAACGAGGCCGGGCCTACGTCCGCAACATCAAATTTTGTGACGTTCAAGGACTGCTAACAGTGGCCTCTAATGGGAGTAAAGCCTCCCGTTGGATGTCCCTTTGAAAGCAGGGTTTCTGCCAGAAATTTTTTTGAGGGTACTATTTTTTTCAAAATCAGCAAAACCCCATGAAATTAAAGAAAATGGCCTCATTCCCCTTTGAGGGTACTAGCATAGTACCCTTTAGTACCCTCTGGCAGAAACACTGCTTTGTGGACAGCACTGGGAGTAAAGCCTAGCGCACATCGACCTTGCGACTGGAAGCAACTACCGGCAATGGCGTTTCTGGCAGCGGTGGGCGACTGGCTGGAAACAGCAGCAATTGATCAGATGCTCAAACAGGTCGATGTGCGCGCCCCGGCAATGCTATTGCTGACCGTTGCCACTAGTTCCAACCAGTTGCTCATGTTCTACTCATTGCCGACCGTTACTTCTAGTTCTCTTCAGTCACTTTCGATGTGGGCGCTCATTTTGACAGCAGTAATTAGGGTTTCCCATTATTAAGGACAGCATTTATCAGTCCAGGGATACGCTTTATTGAGTGGTGACTGTAGTCTCACAGTTCTTGGTTTTGCTTCCTCAAACCAACCCGAACCAAGGACTGCTGCCACCTATATGCTCTCCCTACAACTACTGACATATAGTGCAGATGTGACTCGCATAAAGAATCAATAGTAATACAATTTTCTTGTACTGTGATATCGAAGTGAGGTGTATTATTTACCCACACACATTTCGAGCACAATGCGGTTATGACTACATTATATCACATTACGCGGGACACTATACCGTATGTTTAGGTAATAATACTGCCACAATAAAACAGTCTTGGGGGATTTTTTGACTTTACACATATTGAAGTTTCCAGTATGTGCTATAAATGGGATGAAACAGAGCCGACATGCAAAGAAAGGTTATGAGTTTGAAACACTTTGAGGAACTTTCTTTGCAAGAATATACACTGTCACTGGTGGGGGACAGAAATATTAGGACATTTTCAAAATTTTAAGTCATTTTCCTCTTATGCCTTCCTTTTGTCTCTAACCACTAATTATTTTTCTTAAAATCAGAACATTTTTACCTTGGCAACTGGGTTATATAATCCCCTCTCAGTGTTTCCGCCAGAGGGTACGCAGGGTATGCTGTGAGTACCCTCAAAGCAACAGAAAAGGGCCATTTTCTTTAATTTCATGGGTTTTTTTGCTGATTTTGAAGAACTGCATACCCTCAAAAATATTTCTGGCAGAAACCCTGCCTCTGATTGTCCATACAAAAGTTATAGACAACGGGTTGTTGATCCATGGGCAACAAAGATAATTGTGATGGGTGCCATTCAAGCCTACTAATTCAAAGACGAGAAGTAGGGATGAAGTGCATCATGGTTGTCTTTGTTATTCATCTATCAGCAACCCCACGGCAATAACCTTTGGTATGAACAATATCATGACTGGATTGTTGGGGGAAACTTTTGTGTGTATTTAAATATTCGCAGCAAAAGTTTGATTTCGCGATTTTCGTGAGAATTTTTACATGCAAAAATATTTGCGTATACAGTACTTTATACATGTATACCATATTTCAGTACAGTCATAAAATTAAAAGAATCATTAAAGTTTAACTGTGAACAATGAAGTCACTTCATCTGTTGCCACCAGATGTCTCTCACGACCTGAACATTGGCTTTATGTAATAGGCAGGAGCTTCAACTTTTTCTGTGGCTGTGGGATATATAAATCTGTCCACTTGATGCCTTGAATTCCATTTCTGAGAATAACAAATCTATTTTCAGCGTCATTGGTGTTTTATGTGTAAATGTATATGTAAATGATGTACACAGATGAGCCTGCCACATCATCATTCATGGGGTTCTCATTAATTCAGTCCTTTGTATCATAAAGATCAACTAAGTCAGAATTCAACAAAATTTGCACTCAACATGCAGATCTTGCCTATTGTAATTATGAAAGAGTCAGAATGAAAATCTGCTAAAGTTTAAAGGGATAATGTCAACATTTATAAAATCAGGACTTTAGATAATTTTGGAGGGCAAAGAGTATCACTCTCTTCAGAATTTGAAGCGTATTTTCGCTCTTCAAAGGAGTAGGCCTATTCCATTAGTAAAGTATTGCAAACTGATAAATCTCAAGGAGTATTTCACCCTTCGGCCATTCTGGAATTTTGAGATTTCAAGGAGTATTTTAAGCAAATACTCCTCTTATCTTAAGCCCTGTAAAATTATGTGCAAATTTTAAGTTGTACCTTTATGTTTGATTCCTTTGTGGTACAGTTTAGTACAAAACTTGCATCTTCTCGACAATAAAAACATGACTCCATGTCAGTTTATGTCCACCAGCCATGCCAGCAATCCTATGCACAATATCACTGACCCAGATTCTCAAAGAATGCCATGTTTTGCATCTGGAATAACAACCCTCAACCCCTTCTTAATGAATATCACCAGTTTGAAGGTCTAATCTAACCGAATTTATCACTAAATAAAAACGACTGATAAGCCAAATGAGGAAATCAATCAATTTCTTGGCAAATTTAAATGGTAATTTTTAAGCTGCTTTGAAGAGCGATGGTTTCAATAAATTTTCCTGGTGACATCATCGCTGCGCCACACAGAGACAGTGTTCTCCACAGGATTTCTTAATGTAGGGTGGTACACTTGAAATTCCAAGATTTCCCATTACTTTGCAAATTAAGAAAGGGTGCTCACCGATTTTAAAGGCAGAGGTGTGCAATAGAAAATCATTACAAAATTGGACTGTAAGGCCACACTTTTTATATTTATTGGATTACGGATTTTTCAGGCCGAAACCTATGTAGGAGGGGAGGGAATAAAAATAAAAATAAAACACAAAAATCTTTGGCTTTTTAATTTTTTCCCTAGTGTTACGTGCTATGCGTCACAGAAATTCAAGAGGGAGGGAATAAAAAAAGTGAAATGTGGTAAAAAAGAAATAAAACCTTTTATTGATGCAGTAGAACAAGAGATACATAGGGGCCTATATCCTGAGAATACAGGGCGTCAGCATTTAAATATCTTTTATGTTTCACCTTGTGGTCGGCGGGAAAAAAACAAGAACACAAAATAGACCATCGGGAATTTTATTTTTTTTCAACATTTTCAAAAAACCTGGGGGGCGGATCCGTAATCCAATAAATAAAAAAAGTGTGGCCTAAGGTAGGGTGGCTACTTCTAAGGTAGGGTGGGCCACCCCGACAAAAGCCATGCGGAGAACACTGAGAGATGCAATATTTTGAGGGAGATCAGAGTGGCGATGTACGTGTATTGTTCGATGATGACTCATTGAGTGAAAGATACTCAATATAAATACAAGCCATCGGGTATACTTATGATATAACGTACGGTAACATAGATAGATAGGATTCGCAAGATTACGGAATAATTTAAAGGCACATCTGTCCTCAATAACGGTCTTATCAAAAATTCATAACTTTGAAGTTATAATTTTCGCTGCTTATCAAATTAGGACAATACATTATATTATACCGTTGAGTCAAGGTACAGTAGCCATTCATTCAGCACGATACCAAGTTTTTATTATCAAAAATAATTACAGCTGTATATTTCTGATTATTATAGGCCTATCTATGTAAATTGGGAGTCACATTCAAATCTTCCAAGAAAGATTGTATTGTGGGACCTGTTAGGCCACGCTTATTTTATTTGTTGGATTACGGATTTTTACCATAGAATGCAAGTATGGTAGGCATGGTAGGGAGAAAAAAAAATAAAAATAAAAAAGTCTTCCTTGTTATTCGCTGCCTGCTTCACCGTCGCTCAAAGGTAAAAATCTTCCCCATCAGCCGTTTTGGCTGTTCACGTTCCTGCACAAGGCAAGCTGGGAGCGATGGGATGGGGCAACAATGTGGAATTGCAGAATTTTTCAACTGAATTTTACGATCGGCGCGGAAAAAAATTTGTTTTCGTGTTTTCTGGGGCTGGCGAGGAAAAAAAAGACTGCCGAAAGTGGTAGGTCGGGAAAANAGCTGCCATCTTGAACAAGTAACATGATCACAAGTCACGTGACTTTTATGACTTCACTGTGCTACGATCTAGTCGCAGGTGACCTGAACACGGTTACGATTCGCTGCGCGCAGATGCCGCCTGTTCCAGGATGATCGTACGCATTTTTCGTTTTTGTGACCTGACCGTGCTTGCGATCCAGCTGATGCCGACGACTCTTCCGTCGTGGCGCAGGCAATCGCAGTGTGACCTGACATCCGCACGATTTTCTTGGTCGGCGACTGATCCCGCAAGTGAGACGCAACTGCAGTCATGTCACACCAGATCGGCGACTGATTTGTTCCACGCTGTCGTGCCTCAGACGCAAAGTGATCCGGAAGAGTCAGCGTGCGCCTGTTCTGTGCCATCGCAAGGTCGACCTGACATCCGCATTAGGCCTTGTTCACACGAGCACATAGCGTTAGCGCGTATAGAGGCCTTGCAAATGACGTCACAAGCCGCCATGCTGGGGGGCACATACTGCAGAGGCGCAGCAAAATGTCCCAATGACGTTACGTCAAACACTGGCGTCGCGCACTTCATGCAGGCCACGTCACGGTCAGCTCACACCTCTGCCCACTTGCCCCTCAGCATGGCCGCCAGGATGACGTCATTGCAAGGCCTCTATAGTGTAAAATTACTTCTTGCTTAGTCAATGAGCTGTTCAGACGACTGGCATCAAGGGTCGTGTGAACACCTCATTGACTCAAGCTAGAAGTATTTTTACGCTATATGCGTTAACGCTATACGCCTTACGCGTGCCTGTGTGAACGAGGCCTAAACAGTAATATGTGACGAGCTCTAGAAAATGTAGACGCATGTCGCAACCGAGGAAAGGGTTAAATGGCCTTACAACACAGTTGTTAAAATTACTCTGCAAGTTGACAATAGCAGTGGCCAACAGTGATAATAGTCGAGTAAACTGATGATCAATAATTATCACTTGTGACAAGCACCTGCTTTTGCTGGAGAAGGTTACAACAAAGTTAAAGATTTTAGTGAGTCAAACACATTTCACTTTTTACAGAAGAAATTGACATCATATTCAAAAGTTGACTCAAAGCAAGTATAAAATCGACAGAGAACAAATAATCTTATTCATTAAAACAGTTCTTCTGTTTTTTATCTGGTGTGTCAGAAACGTCTACGTATCTGGACTTTGTTACCTAGGAGACTACATATACCAACTGCAGATTATGACATCAAGGCAAGAAACGTTAATATCTACACATGCAAGAAATATTGACAATCTAAGAGATTTATTCAATAGTGTTATTTTCATTTGTAAACGGTCTGAATCAAAATCGTTGAAATATCAAAATCAATTTAGTGCTTATAGCAAACTCGTGCAGAAGGACACCTGGGCCAAAAATATCTAGCATTATTATCGCCACCTTCAGGCGAAATGAACATGAGATAGTAACGGGTTTCAAAGGTGAAAGACATATAGCTTCCTACCGGATTCGAACCCACGGACCCTCGCATTTAGGCATCAATCGCCAGCACTCAGGGGCAGCACGCCTTATCTTTTCTGTTCATTTTCACCTCTGTAATCAGGACACCTCTCAATTGAGGACAGCACTGTCAGTCCCAAAGGTGTCCGTAATAGAGAGGTTCCACTGTATTTTCAAAATAAGAGCCCAAAATCTATCATTTTTTTAATCAATGTAAATCTGTTTTCAACCATGGCCTGCAGAAAAGGCAACAATAATGCTACCTCATGTAAAATTAGAATACAAAAAGATAATTACAATGAAGAAAATAAATGGAACTGATACTTCAATCTATGATAAGAGATTGTAACATTATTTCATTAACTCAACATTTGCAGTGTGTTACCTAGGAGATATTCACCACTGCCCCATCCGACACTGAATATACTGTTATACAGAGCTGGCCTAGTCACGCTAGTCATGCTAGTAGCGGAGTAATCACTTGTTGTATTTGCGAAGCTATAAACATTCTGTCGGATAGGAATAGCAGCGAGCTATTTCTCGTTGGGGAATCTGCAATACCAATAATGCAATCAATATCCATCAGCAAGGATTTACTCCATAATTATTTATTTTTTTGGCCCGGTTCTAATTTGGTTCTGTTCACCATCTGCATGTGTCCTTTTTTCTCCATTTTGGATCAATAATTCATTGGCAATTATTGATGTATTTACATTCTCAAGCAGTAAAATACAATTAAAGTCCAATCCAAGTTGCATCTCAATATACTGAATAGAATAGAACAGAATATACTGTGTAGAATACAAAGATACTGTATAGAATACACAGATACGCATATTTTGCTTTTTGTTTCATCAAATTCGGATGAGTACATGTAGTTCGGAAGATATTGTGGAATATACATGTGTGTGTAAATGCCAGTGCTATTTTTCGAAAATGCTAATTTATGCGTGATGTCATTTCAGGTGTAAATAAAATCAAATCTGAGCCATCCAAAAATGGAGATAAAGTTTATTTTCATAATACATATTTACCAACAGACAAATTTCTGACTTTATTCTTTCACATGAATAGTTGCATAAGTCCATTACAGCACTAAAATGCATGCTCATTACTCAAGTTCCTGAGATGACGTCATCAAATGAGGCCCAAATTAACAAACATTCTCCTCCGACCGAATCCATTAAATTTGCCACAACTTTTTAACCAGTTGGAATTTTTCGATGAAACAAAAAGCATCTTGATCAGTATTACATCCGCTAACTTTCTTAAGTTGTAAATACGTAGGCGCAACTGGTACTTTAAATGCACAAAAATACCTCAAAAGATATATCGGTAGTTCAGTGACAATGAAAGCTTTTCCTCAGGAAGCATTTGTCCGTTGACTAAATAGACTCGATTTAGACTGGTGTGCTTTGCTACAATACAATGCATGCTAGAACTCCATGCACATGTATTGAATTTATATCATAACCTAAATCGTGAATTGATAACATAATTGCAGGCATTCGCCAACACACCGGGCCACTTAGTCATTGCCGTGGCAATTAACATATGGAAACAATTCCAAATTAGATTTTACGGTGGTCAATAACTTCTGAGAAAAATTCCACGTGATGAAAAAATGATGTTGGAATGCAAGAATTCAGTAAAAGAAAAAGAAGAAATTTAAGGAATTTTGTTTCATTTTTCCATGTTTTTAAGGCCACTTAATATAAATATTCTGTTTTTCATCACTTAGATTGAAAAAATTGGTGAGTAGGGGAATTTATATTTTATATTTTATATTTTTGAATGGCAAAACCTGAGGTACAAACTTAGCCTGAGAAGAAATGTTTTATGCTGTAAAATTGTATTTTGAAACCAGCAAACAATAAAGTATTGTTAAAACTACAAACAGCTCTTTTTGGCGACCAACTGACTACAACGACTATCGCTAGGGGTCGCGTGGCATCAAATTGACGATCCTGATGATGAAAAAACAACTTTTTGAGAAAATATAAAATATTAAAAAAATCGGGGCGGGCGGAAAAAAGTGAGTCGGGTGGCGATGAAAAACAGAGAATTAATTTTAAGTGGCCTAAAAAAAAGAAAATACCAAGAAATGCTATGCTATTACATTTATATACATAACATCGTTACCAACACACAAATTCACATTCCACACATGTTGGCTAATAGTTGTGATGGATGTCGTATTCGATCGATTGCTTGCAGCACTTCAAGGGTGTGTGCAGCGGGAAGATGATATAAACTGCAGTGTATTTGATGACTTAATGACGTGCTTTTGTTTCTTCTTCGTATGATTCACATATTGCGTGAATTCAATAATTAATTGCCTCGCTTTCTCGCATTATAAAAGAAAATGATAAATCTTCGTATTGAAATTGTCAGGCAAGTTGATATTTTCAAATGGCATTTCCTGCGTTTTAATTTTATCTAGACGCAGAGAAATTTCAAATCGGAGCATTTTTATGACTGTTTTGTTAGAAGAATGGAGTTCTGTATCATTTTTACAGGATAAGAGTTATGGATTAGTGAGCGCGCAGGATTTATTCGAAAAAGATATGAGTAAGCTTTGATATCAGTGGGTGGAATGTACAAAATGTCAAAAGAGATATGTGATTCTTTGTTTTCGCACGCCCTGGTTAATGTACGTTTGTTGATGCAGAGCAAAATGATTTTGCGGATGACTCACAGAGTGTGTCAGTTACCATTGAGCGCATTACATCATAGATTGTTGCTCTGTCACTTGTGGGAAAGATTTCTCTCAATATTATGCTGCGACTTCCATGACTAAAACTCTGACACACGTTTTTTTTACCCGACGGCATAATTAACCACGCCGATAGAGCTTCACATCGAAATGTATCCAGAGATTTCATTATGTTCAGCCCTGCATTACACGACTGCATGTTTGCAGGGCCTAGCTTTCTCTGGGCACTCCAGTTTCCTTCTTGCATTCAACCCCTTGCAGCTACTACTAAGGCCAAGTAAAAAAATATATTAGATTCAGGCCTTTCAATTGCATGGTAACCCTTACACCCTCTATTTTTTCAGTCCATTTTGGGGACAGCCCTTCGAGCTTATTTTGGGGACACTTTTTTGTTCATTGTTGCATTTTGACGAATGCGAGATTGAGACTGACTGGGAATTGAAAAGTGAAAGGACCTTTCTGGCCAGTCAGTGGCAGGCACTGTAGGCCTAATCATTTCCATTTTCAAAATGAGTGTCTAGTGCCATTGGATGCAGTCTGCTCTTGTAAAGGTGCCTAAAATTGGACCCCAACAAGAATCCATGCTAAATCAACAGCATGGAGAGATCAATCCTTCCCATACCAGCAACAGCCTTGGCATGTAGAGGGTTAATCTCCCAGACTGGACCTTAAACTCAACAACCAGCCTATTCACATGGAGTAAGCCGAGGACTGGGATTATGATTGAGTAAAATGGCCAAGAAATTTCTTTCCTGAGCATGCTGAGATAAAAAATTTCAATGCATCTTCATGCCCATAAACTCTCCCATTCAACCTCAGATTTAGTTCTCAGTACTGCCACTATGAAGTGGTTGTGGCGCTGTGTTTGCACATGACATCATCATTCATAAATTATTGATTTTTCACTGCTGACCATGCGGTCTGCTGGGCTGATGGCGGGAAGTTGCTGGTGGGTATTTGATAATGGGTGGGCGAGTATGGTGAAAGGGATCAATTGAAATCATTTTATTTGCAGGAACCTTTATTCATTGACATTTGAGGGTAATTTGAGGACTTTAAAGGGTATTTTGGGGACATTTTGAAGGGCTTTAATTTGGGGACATTGAAAATTCCTACACCGTATAACGGTGTGAAAAGCATGTAATCGAAAGGCCTGAGATTAGCATCCCCTCCTGCCCCCAAAAAGTGCAAAAACTGCAAAAAGGTTTTACAATGCATTTCCTATTAAAAGAATACCTCCCCCAAATTTTTGCAACCTCTGAAAAAAATTTTTATTTGATTTTGACATGTATTCAGCCTCAAACTAGTAAAAATAAAAAATAAAATCCTCCCCCCTCCCCACTCATCTGAGAAAAAAAGGGCGCTAATCTACTTATTTTTTTACTTGGCCTTATGGCATGGCTTAATCCGCCGGCCATGGAGGATTTCCTTTAAAATGGCCTACATGCCAGAAGCACATGGCCCTATTTTGGGCCCCATATTGAGCAATGATTGCATATGGCACTCAACTCAATTATGTCAAAACACACTCATTGCTTTAATTTTGCTTATCATGCTATTACCGGTCGCGTTCAATGCATAGACCGGTATACCCCCATGGTGTTACGTTTGTAATGCACTACTGTTGTGTATAAAATACATTACATGCATGTTGTGTCATACTTACTTCATAATGACACAGATAACGATAGCACAGCGAATATGTCGCAAAACACATTGGAAGTGAAATGGTTAAAAATTCCGAATCCTATCATCTGATGTAATGTTCTTGAGTTGACTGAACAGAATTTCAGTATAAACACATTGATATTTTTGAAAATATTGAATGAAAAGATATAGTTTTGTGAAATATTGAATGAAAATATTTTACAAATAGTAAGCGCAGATATGATCAATGGTAACGATTGCATATTTTCATTTCAACCATCGATTATCAGACCGGGAATATTGATCATGATCAACGTATTAGAAATGTGACCGCTCAAAGCCTAATGACTGCTTCATTATAATGACATCGGATTAGTCACATCGGGATACTGTGCACCAAGGGAAATAACATAGTACACAGGACAGTGAGCGCCATACTGATGGGCGTATAAGATGAATGGTGTCAATTACGTGACGGTAATTTACAAGGCCCAATGAGAGAAAAGGAACTGAAGAAACTGAATCCATGTGCAAATGTTCTACTCAAAGTAGAGTCTGCTGGTAATATCAATATTATATCAATATTTTTTTCAATACTTTCATGTTGATATTCTGGTAGGTAAGATATTCTACAGTGTTTCTCAATACATAATTATGACGTAACCTCCCATTTTGGACATCTCTCTCTCTAGAGGATACATGTACATGTACCCCTCTACTGAGGCCGGATATTCAGTCCTGGATATCAATATAATATCAATATTTTTTTCAATACTTTTCAATACTTTATGCTGATATTCTGGTAGATAAGATACTCTACATTGTTTCTCAATACATTACTATGCAACCTCCCATTTTGGACATCTCTCGCTAGGAACACCTCTCTATTGAGGCTGCAATATTCAGTCCTGAATATCAATATAATATCAATGTTTTTTTATGTACCGTAAAGCGAAATATGTTCGCGGGGAAAAATTCTCGCGAAAATCGCGAACTGCATCGGAGCCCGCCAAAATTTTTCTCCGTGAATACATTTCTCCGTTGATACCCCGCCATGCGGAAAACTTTACAAAGGCCCTTCACCGCGAATATTTCTCCCCGCGAATGTGGGATTTTTCGGCCATACGAGAACATTTAGGACGCGAAAATATTTCGCTTTACGGTACTTTCTGGTAGATACTCTACAGTGTTTTTTGATGCATCATGATGCAACCTCCCATTTTGGACATGCGTCCCTAGGCACAGGCGGAATCGCAAGGATCAGAATTTTTTTATATTTGCCGCAGCCGTATACGCTCAGCCACAGGAGGCAAGGCCGTGCAAAGATCCTTGCGCCCTCGTGTTCACACAGCGGACTGCGTGGTTGCACGGTTTCACTGCAGCTAAGATCGCGCAAGCACTAAGCTCTGTGTGCACATAGCTTTACGGAGAGGTGTCCTCCTGGCAGAGGTGTCCGCTAAGAGGGGTTATACTGAGTTCTTGGTCTACATCAATATTATATTATCCGAAAAATCTACCTAATGAATCATAATGGATTTTTCTTAGCAAACCTACCTATGAGTTTTTTCTCTTCTTTGATGTCGCGGAGCTCCAGACCTGAGTTATTCGCCGAAAAACTTTTGATCAGATTGTCATTGCCGTCGTGTAGTTCATCGCCGCAGACACCAGGGGTCCCTACCGCCCAATCCGGGCATGTCGTCACCCAGTCTACGAGGTCTTCAGCTTTTATGACCAGTTTCTCAGCAGATGCGAGCACCTCGTCCTAGAATGAGAGAAAATTGAACATGACGTATTATTTAAAGTCAGCGTTTCCATGAGAGTAAAATGGAAAGGGGCTGTTCATTTTCATCAGTTGAGGAATCTGAGTTGTGATCCTTGAGATGAAATGGTCCATGGACCATGTGCTCACCCGTTTGGACATAATACTGGTAGTGTAATGACAGAGAGAGGTACATGTCAGTTATGAGCAATCTGGGTCAAGGAGTTATTGCACTTTTTGTGTTTTTGGTTTTGGCCACCTGTAGGCCAAGCCAAGAATCGAATCGGACCGAAACATGGTGTCGTAGGTCATCTGACCTAGGGGTATATATGTACCAAGTTTCCGATCAATAGTGGTTACGAAACGTGCCCTGCTAACGGACGACGACGACGGACGCTGCACCACGACAAAAGCTCACAGGTGAGCTAAAAATGGATAAAGCTATGAAGCTGCAAATCACAGCGATTATTCTGTACAGCACAACAAATAACCCTGCAATTTGCAAGTGCATAGCTTTTTCCGTTTTCCCAAGGATCGAACTCAGATTCCTCAAGTGAAGAAAAATGAACAGCCCCTTTTTGCACCTTTCTACAACTTTTTCTAAGACTTGCTTTTCTGAAGGAGAAATGAGATTTAGTGTTGAGTCATGCATGAATACAAAATGAAAATAGCGAATTTTTTCAACATCTGAGTTTTCCCCATAATAATGTCTGACTCGCATGTAAAGTTTCAACCTCCTCAAAGGATCCATTTACCTTCTGAGATCAATACCGCCACATTTCAAACCACCAAGGTAATCACTTCTGAGATGCCCCCTTCTCTCGCTGAGAGATCATCTTTAAAAGTTATTACTATGCATATCATGTGAGTGTTGCATGAGAATTTTTATTTGAGTGATGATATTCGTTTCCTATTTGCATTGCACTGGTGTTTGCAGAGCAACCGGAATTCGCTGAATTTGAATTTTATTTCGCATTAATAAGTCACATGACAATGTCAAAACAGAATACGAGCGTGCCACCAAATTGCAGCACCATAATTGTTCACGGCTGAAATAATGGCTGCAAAAAATCATACCCGATACTATTTGAGAAGTGTTTGTTTGTCCTTGATTTTCTCAAAGACTGAGGAACGGATTGCCCCCAAATTCGGTATGCATGCATGCAGACAGACCTCGGAAATGGAAATGTGCTCTTTACGGAGCCCGAATTTTGATTTGCCTAATAGATTTCGAATTAGCATACATGTATTAACGAAAATAACAATGCTATTTAAACGCAAAGTTTTGACTCTCAAAACTTTGCGTACATGTACATGTAAGTAGCATTGTTATTTTCGTTTAATTTATGTTAATATTTCGAAATGATATGACATCATGATGTCAGACATCATGACATCACTGAGCTTTCCGTTGTGTCATCCGTGACGTCGTCAACATATGTGGGATGGACACCTCTGCCAGGAGGCCACCTCTCCATTAAGGTGGCGGGGGTGACTAGCCCGGCGTATTTTCCCGCTGAATATGGAAATGATTTGAATGAATTTATTCATGTGCTCAAGCGCAGTCGGTCACAATCATAGCCTGTTTCAATATTTGGCAAGTGTAGTTCTTAGGCATGTTGGGCCTGGAATGGTATTGGGCAATNAAAATACATACATAAATAAGTGGGAATTATTCAATGTGGTGAATGTGTTATGGGTCGTTTCATATTCAGCTATGAAGGTTTTGGCGCATATTTGTCCACAAAAAATTTCACTGGCTCTGTGCAGGGTTATAAATAGATAGGAGCTGCCTAAACTTCTGCAGCTGGGCCTGTTTCATAAAGTGACTTGAAAGCTAATGGTACCATCTTTATTTTGGTACTGCACTATATTTGGTACTTTTACTACATGTATATATTTGGTACTATTATTTGGTGTTATAATGCCAATGGTACTCATTATTATTTCATGTTCTTTAATTGTATCTCCTTTATAATATGTGACCCTTTGTATAACATAAAACTGTTTGGGTTCGGAGATTGTTTGGATTACTCCAGGGTACTGAGGGACGCCTCGTTTAACTACGTCATTGAACCATCTTTTTTGAATGGGGATTTGGCCTAGTGGTTAAGGCGTGCTGTCCCTGAGTGCTGGCGATTGATGGCTTAAATGTGAGGGTCCGTGGTTTTAGTCTGGTACTGTAGGAAGCTATGTCTTTCACCATTACATTGTAACTTCAATGCATTTTCCATTTACCGTAGTTCAAGGTAAAACAAAGTCACTTTTTGAAACAAGCCCCTGATTGCAGGAATTGATATAAGATAAGTATGAGATGGCAACATATCAACTTCATTCTCCTGTTTATTATCGAGTTTGCTGGCAAGGAACCTAACGTTACCCCATTTAAATATCAAGTTAATAATGCACATGACATGACAGATCACCACTCATAGGGCCAAATAAAAACATGATCTAATAGATTTTCCACTGTGTCACACAGGCCTATTAACGACCAAACAAAATACATACTGTGAGAGTTTTTTCCACGAACGAGAAAAAAAGATTTTAAAATTTTCGAGATATTTTCCACACCAGCATCAACTCTGCATTTAATAGTAAGTACATGTAATTCCCCTGCTGCGATAAATCATTATGATGTTCAAAACAGGTTTAATCAGGTTCAAACATTTGCTCCAAAAAATAATGATATTTCAATCTTTTCTTCAAAAATAATCTATTCATCTCGAGATTTATGTACTTTAATCTGAAACAAAAGATGATAGATTGCGATAAAACGGTTAGAATATCCGCAACGAACCAGCTGCTCAACATCCAGCGCATAAACTGGCAAAAGGTAATTATTTATAGATTCAATTCCCATACACCTTTCAGTCATACATCCACTATCTTAATGGCTGTTTACATATTCCCAGTACACGGATGTGTGTGTGCGAATGGCGGACTGCAGCATATTCTGGCACTGGCAATCCATTCTGAATAATGAAGTAATGTTGTAATTGAATGTGCTTGACACGCAGGCAACTGATCACACCAGATGTCCTAGATTTTATTGTGGCATGACAAACATAATCTGTAATTGTTCAATTCTATGATCATTTTTTTCCATTTTTATAATATAAAGCTGTATTAACATTTGATTCTACTCAAAATATCCAACCTTTAAAAAATACCGGTAATTCAATCAAATTTTCTGAAATCTCAGCGGCCCATACACGATCAATATTATTGCACAATATGGGGCCAAAAATAGGGGCATCGAGTGTGCTTCTGGCATGATCGGTGGAAGAAAGATTGGCAATATTACCCATTGTGGTCCTCATTGTGCAATAATATTGAACGTGTATGGGCGGCTTTGCCTATTTCTTTCTTTGGTGATATTTTTCATCAACAATGTGGTGATTCCTGCCAGGTTTTTCCAAAAGAATATATTTTAAAGCAATAATATCAATAATATCAATGGTTTTTGAGTAAATATGGAATCTTTTAAAAAAAAAATTGTTGTTGTATACATGTAGCTCTGTTAAACATTGTTGAATAGCTCTTCCTCTTTGCTATAATTATATAGTCTGGTATAAATAGCAGGCCGTTATATTTCATTGCCTGCCATTTGCTTCATGTATTCCATAGGATTTAGTTGGTGTTGTGCCTGAGGAAGGCCCCAGGTAGGTCATTGGGGCCAAAAATGTGAATGACTTATTTCAAATGGACACTTTGGGCGGATTTAATAGACATTTGCTAAGCTAACCATTGGTTCCACCAAAAATAGATATGCAGGCGAAAAGTGTACAACTAAATTTTTACCAAAATAAGCCCGGTTTGGATGGATACACAGAGCTTAGAAAATGGGGCTTTTGGGTGAAAAATTTAGTTGTGCATTTTTCGCATGCCTATCTATTTTTGGTGGAACCAATTGTTAGCTTAGCAAACGTCTATTAAATTGGCCCATGGTGTCATACAAGTGCTTTCCTGATCTGCTCTGAAACAGTTGGTGATGAACAAAATGTTTTGCATAATAAAATGAATTTATACATGCTTTATCTGACAAATCATTCAACGCCCTCCCCTAAACCAGCAATCAACAACTGCATTAACAATATGACAAATATTGACAAAGCCTTATGAATAATATCCTTTTCACCTTTATCAGGCGGAGTTTTTTCCAGCAGGATGGCAGAACTAAA
>NMRB01003236.1:21015-38574 GCA_002633025.1 Notospermus geniculatus | reverse complement strand
ATAATTGAGATGATATTTCAGTACGAAAATGAGACTGCCCCAAAGATTAAAGTGATCTCACTACTGATGCCATGAAGTCAGGCCAAGCTGTGATGGTTCACTGGGACCACAACTGGGGGGTGAGTGGAGGGGATGATTCTTCCAGACAATAACTACGCAAGACAAAGAGCAGACGACACTCCCATAAATCTTTTGCACCTCACGCATCACTGACAAACTGACAGGTGCCAAATCCCACCCTGTTACTTCCTAAACAACCTAAGGTGTACAGATCCTGTAACCATCTCCCTTCTTCTGAATGTCTTCAAGGTAGATGTTCATTCGTCGGTTCAACTCTTCAATCTGATCGGAGACGTCCTCTAATGTCTTCTGATTCTGATTGAACTCAGTCTCAACCACTGAAACAAGATCATCAGCACGTCACATACAGTTGTATTTGATTCTTCTACCAAAGCGCACACGGTATATTTGTATTTGTATTAGATTTTTCAGTCAGGGTCGAAGCCATAGCATTATTGGCCCTGGTAAGTACGGAAGAGGCCACCTCGAGCTACTCATGTTCCTCACTTGGATGGGGTCTTTTACTTGCCCTTGCAAAGGCACAAGGTACAAAGGCATCATGGCTCACTGTCCCATGCGATGGACTAAAGAGCCAGGGATGATTCATCCCATACTGGCCCGGGATTTGAACCCGGTACATGCCAATTGTTTAGCGCACGTGATAACCAATCGGCTATCAAGGTTCCTGAGATTTCTGCATGAAAACTGTTCAAGGCCTGAGTTATGAAGAAAACAAACTCTACTCACGTTTTAATCTTAATGTCTTCTCTTGTGTTGTTTTGCCTAATGCTTCTGCACGATCTCTCAGCCTCTTGGCGCGATCTCGTGCCTCAAGCGTCATGTTGTATTTTGCATCTATGGCGGTTACGGCATCCTGGTATCTTTTCTCAAGGTCATCGGCATCCTGGAAGGTTGGAGGAACGTTGATGAATAGGTTGGATTACACACTGCATGGCAAACCCAAGCCCATTTGAAATTGCTACTGTCAGAGTAAGTCCCCTCCCCCTTGGATTCAACTCCGTCTCAAACAAACAGACTCAGAAGTGAGAGACACTGTTGACGTTTACACTCAACCAGATCATGGAGTGGAAGCTTCAAGACTTCAATTCCTTGACCGATGAACAAACACCACGATTTGATGACTGTTTTCAGTGAAAGCACAAAGAAAGATCAATTACTGATCCCCACTGAATGAGGAGGTCGCCACTTCTCCACGGAAAGATGTCGCTGCGACCATATCAGGCCTCTTCATTGTCTTCAGGGCGTCATCTCCGTGGTAATGTGAGGTGCGAGCATGAAGCCACAACGTCACGGCAGTGTGGCGTTGACGTTCCGAACAACGTCATAGTGGAAAAGTGGATACGGTCGCAGCGCCATCAAATGGTAGAAAAAATTAGGCTACCTCCTCATTGAACAGACCCTGTTCTCCGTCAAGGAATATCTTACATTTTTGGCATTATTTGCAAGTTCCATGGACGTGTTGGCCTGCAGCTGCGCCTTCTGCACGTTGCGTTCATTGACCTTGAACTTCTCCTTGAGTTTCTCCAGCCGATCCTTCAGGTCGGTCACCTGACCCATCGAGCCCATTGAGATGTTCATGGCTCCCTCGGTCTCTGTCTCGACCTACAATGAAGGATTCAATGATGAAACATTTGCAAATTTTCACTAGGCCTATGGGAAGTATTACACATCTTATCAATCCTAACTTCTTAAAGGATATCGGAGTATTCCAACAAACTGTTGACATACCATGTCCAAGTCACCCTGGGCAGCGTTGATGGCTTGTGTGGCATTCTGAATGGCTGCTTCAGCAGCATCCTGTGCATCTTTAGCATCGTCAAGAGCACTCGATACACCCTGGGCCGTGCTGAGGATCTTATCAGCTTCTTTCCTGGAGAAGAAAGGGGCAGGAGATGTTTTGAAAGGATGACAAATCTGCACTTGCCGTCAATCTTTGTATGGACCAGCAGCAATCCTGCTGGTGAGGAGGGCCTGTGTATCCACGGGGCCACTTTGACACCCCACAAAGAAGTGTCCTACGTTTTACAGCTGCTCAACAACAATCCAAGAGTGTGATCCAGATGCCCTCATCTACAATCAACATGTAGACCAACAGTCAATGAACAAAACTTACTTGGCTCCGTCTGCCCTGCCTTTCAGCGACTGGGCACGATTCAAGTCATCTCTCGTAGCCTCCAAGATGGCGTCGATGTTCGTAAGGCCTTCGATTGTCTCGTTGATCTGCATAGCTAGGTCCCTAATCTGTGCTGGGGTGAGCGAGATCCTCATGTCAAGGACCTCCTCGGCGAGCTGGAAGAAGAGACCACATCAGATCTAAGCAGCGTTTAGTCAAGGTCACAGAAGTGACTGTTAGGTGTACATACTCAAAGAAAGGGCAGGTCAGAGGGCAGATACGGTAACTGTTGGAAAATTCGTCATACTGAACAGCAGCAACTTAAGCTGTCAATCTACGCCTTCGAGTCCAAAATACGCCACCCTTACCGTTCTGATGCTAGCCGGCTTCGCCCCCTTCTGTGCCAGGAAGTCTTTGATTCTGTCGATCAGTTCCTGAAGGTCGTTGACTCCCCTCATCGACATGTTCTTGGCCAACTCACACCTGTCATGTGCCTCTTTGGCTGCTACTTTTGAGCGTACAGCATCATCCCTCGCCATCTCAATCTACAAACAGAGAAAGGCCCAAAATTTTACGTATTTGTGTGTGAAGGTGCTCAAACGACACACTGAACAAGTGTGACTGAACATTACTGAACAAGTGTGACTGAACATTACTGAACATCTGAAAGTGTGACTGAACATTACTGAACATTCTGTAAGTGTGACTGAACATCTCTTACTTACATTATCCCGCAATTCAGTAGCTTGCTTATCCTTATTGGTCAAAGTCGCATCGGCATCATTTGAGAAATCTCTCCCGCTGGCCGCCTTCCTCACCGCAGCCGAGTCACACACTAATGCTTTACCACATCCTTCCTTACAGAGGGCACCCCCACAGAGGAGGTCACAGGGGGCGCCACGGTTACCACACACCTGGAAATAAGCAGATATAGCTGTAACAAGGACCTAGGAAGACATGGTTTTTCCAAGCTCAGTGACTTGCCAAGCTGCATACGTGGTCCTGTCTTCCTAACTTCCTAACTCGGACAAGATCTGAACAATAGCTCTTCCAGCAACTGTACCAGGCCACAACTCACATCAGTGTTGGCCAGTCGTTCGATGCTTCAATGACATGAATTGACTGACCAATCCTCCATACCTTGTCGTTAAGATCAGGGATGCCTTTCTCCATATCCTCAACGTCCGATGCCACCATATCCAGTGCCGCCTCATTCAACTTCATCTTGTCGTTAAAACCGTCCGTATTGTTGTCTAAAATCCTCTCCGTCTCCCGGCGTACGTCCATCGACTCACTGACAACTCTGTCCGTGCTGTCAACACGGTCTTGAGCCAGTCTGGACCGGTTCTGACTCTCCTTGATGCTGTTGAAGGCTCCTGGTAGAAGCACAAAGAGAAATGATATCAATTGTGAGAACGTGAGGGTGAGATCTCAAAGATCATGAGCAAGCCTTTGGACTTCACCACTGGACATAACAGTGAACACTTCTGAGACACCCTGTGGGGCTAGACTCACAGCGAGTCAGATAGTCAGATGATGCATGGCAGGTCCACAAACTTCGTACCAACCTTCAACATCCTTGTCTCGTATGTCCGTGGCGTTGTTACGAAGTTGATCTGCAGCCTTCTTGAGCTCGTTAATTCGATTCTTCAGCGACCTGATTTTTACATTCAAGTCACTGATGCTCTTCGTGTTGTCATCAAGCTTCAGTTCCACTTTCTCATTCTCTTCAATATGGCTGGTGAAGTTCTCCCTGAAATTAGACAAACGCGCCATTATGATCCTCACGATGAGAACTCTGCCAGTCAAAATTGTTGAAATTGGTCACAAATGAGTGGAACCAGAATGACATGACTTAGGAAGGCCTACCTGATGTTCCTGAGGATGATCTCCAGGTCTGTGATATCGCTCGTTGAGACGTTCGTATTTGCCAGTATCGCTCGGATTTCATCCAGCTTCTTCTCCATCTCAATGAACTCTGAATCAAATGCTCCTGGTGCTCCTGTCGTTTTGATGTTTTTGATGTCTTCAATCAGGACGTACGTCTCATCTGAAAAGAACTCCGGACGTCAGTTTTCGCCATTGGATCAAGCAGCCTAGTGGACAGTGTGGACCTGATCAAACCAGTCCTTGAGGGAATCGGTCAACGGTAACTTTTTTTTTTATTTATTTTTTTTTTTATTAACGGTAACTTACTCTTCAACCGCATGAGAATCTTGTCCCAGTTGTTAAAGCATTCACCACACGGTTTACAGAACGGTAGCTCTCCAGTTGTTCCGCGATCGCAGCGGTCACACTTGTCACCCGACACTCCCAGAATGCACTGGCATCTGCCGGTATCACGGTCGCATTGAAGTGTGGCAGAGCCTCGGGGATCGCACTGACATTCTGGAAAGAGATGAATTTGTCACGTATGAGAAACAATGCTGGAAGGAAAACTCAGAAATCAGTAATATCCATCCTTGTCTGAAGGATATGTAAGAATACCAAGATAACAACTCCAGCAGTTTGTAAGGAAATGAGTAATTCGGCTATCACACGTATCCCCTCACCTTGGCAGCCAACATTAGGGTCACCCCAGTAGTTAGCCTCGCAGTCGGAGCAGGTCCGTCCACCACGCCCTTTCTTACACTGACATTGACCATCAAACTGAAAGAGAAAACAACACATGAATAGACCGCTTCACAAATGATGAATCAGTTCCTGCGCCTCATGTGATGATATCTGACGTCCGGTCAATCTCCGCTAACTTCAAATTTGAACGAACACTCAAGTTGACTTGATAGTCAGGGAGAAATACTTCCCTCGCCAACTCACCTGATTACACTGTGAAGACAAGGAACCCTCAGGGTCACAGTTACAGGCTTCACAACCCTCTCCACTGGCAATCTTCCAGTGGTCCACCTCACAACGATCACAGCTCGGGCCGATGACATTGGGTAGACAGGGACACTGACCGGTCACTCGGTCGCAGCTGCCACCCTTAGGGTCGGTTCCAAGGACGTCGCATATACAACCTGTTGAAAGGAGGGAGAATTTTAGTGAAGAAGGGCTGCATACCAAATCCTGGTTATTGCAAGAGCCAGAACAAGGCTATACAAGATTCGTAATACCAGCGGAAGGAGGGAGACGTTTCCAAGAACTGCTACATACTTTGACAAGACTGTGTAGTTGCATCACCATAGTACCCATCCTGGCACCTCTCACAGCTGAAACCCTCCGTGTTATACAAACACTTGAGACACTCTCCCGTCGTGGCGTCACAGCTTCCAGGAACGTCGAAGTCGATGTTGTTATTACACACACAGGCTTCACATTTACCGCCAGGGATCAGAGGATTGCCGTAGAAGTTCTCTTTACATCTCTCACACTTGTCACCTGGAATGAGATAAATACGGCTAGTTCATTGGATACGGACCTCGAGGCTTCGTTGGCCAGGCACAGGATGGTTAGGACCCAAGACTGACTGAACAGCACCAACCAGAAGTACCACAGTGGAAGGCAGAGTTGAAGACACTCTATTTAAGTCGACAACCTCGGGGTTGCCATGTTCATCTCCCACCCCGCTACCCAGGAACACTCACCAACATAACCAGGCCTGCATTCACAGAGCACCACCTGCGTGACAAGGTCCAAGGTACAGTCATCAGCGTGGGAGTAACCGCTCCCTAATCCACCAGGACACATACACTCCCGGCACGGCAGGCCGGTGCCTATCCTAGGATCTCCGTAGTAACCCTTTAGACACCTGGAAAATGGGGAAATCAAGATTGGACTCGAATGTTCTTCAAGACTGAAGATAACCCTCTTAAGCTATTATGAAGACTGGATGTAGAGAGGTTAATGGGAGCACGCTGAACGCAGAAACAGCAATCACCACACAGAATCGGAACAGATTTCTTACTTGTCACAATGGTCTCCGATCGTGAAATCTGTACAGTTGTTACATATTCCCGTCCGATCTTGACACGTGTCTGCGTGGCCGTTACACTCACAACGTCGACACCGCGGGAAGTTATAGAAGCCCCTCTGACACTCGTTACATTTCTGACCGTACGCGTTCGGGATACACAGACACTGGCCGTTGGTGATGTCACAGAAGTTATCGACGGAACCGGATTGGTCACAGTTACATGCTGAAGAATAAAGCAAAGTTGAACAATACCAGATTGATGGAATGTACTTCAACAGCATTGTTCCTGAATTTTTTGTCATCAGTGTAGGGCCTTCTCTATGGGTGCATCTGAACTCTGGAACAGACTGCCAACTTCTATCAGAACTGTGAAACGCTGGACTATTTCAAACATCATTTGAAACACGTTCTCATTTGTCAGGCCAACAGTTGAACTGAGAAGGCTTTGAGGGGCCTTGACCATTACAAACTTACGCTGGCATCCATCAGGTCCAAATCCCCACATCCCCGGGCTGCACTGGTCGCAACGACGTCCCATAACATTCTTCTTACACTTGCACTGTCCGCCGAGAGGATCACATTCCGTGCTGAGGGAGCCCATGGGGTCACACTGACAGTCAAGAGCCCCCTGGTGGATGCTAGCAGAGATGCTAAAGTAAAGTTTAGCGCAGACTTCTGGTAGCTGTCGTCGGATGACGGACATGAGGAGCTCTCGGCAGCGGTAGTGGTCAAACTCTTGTTTGGCTCGGCTCGATTCGATGTGAAGAAATAAGGGGATGGTATCGGTCTTGGGCAGGAGAGCAATCTACAACACAAATGAAATAACCAATCAGTGACGGTAACAACTTATGAAATGGCGTAATGGTTATATCTAAAAGTAGGATCGGGCAGGCTCTCCAAATGCTGGCTTTGGAGGACGTTTGAGGTGGATAATGGCAGGCTGTTTGCAGGCCTAATGGGTTGAAACACAAGACGCCAAAAAGAAACACTTCTGACTGTCTTCATCTCCCTTCTTTCCAGTGGACAAAATTCGCCTGTCGCCTGTCCACAATGCACGAGAACTTGTCTTCCTCACGTTGTCAACATATTCCGATTCCCTGCTCCACTGTTCGGCCAGGTTACTTACTGAATCAATGAGAATGCTGGCATCTGGTGTGACCTTGTCTGCCCGGTATCTGGGGAAGTCCAGCTTGATCTTGTAGGTGACACCCCTCTCAAGGCAGGAACTCGGGGCGACAACATAGAAACGATTTGCTGGAATATGGAAAAGAAGAGTGACGGAAGTGTGAAGAAACGGGGGAAAAGTACTGGTAGCTTGGCAACACAGCATGATGGAAGGATTGAAGAAACCAGGGAAGAATACCAGTTCCAATACATGTACCAGCATAGTCATTGACCTCAGCAACAGACAGCCATGATTGTCAGCAGTCTGTGCTGTTACCCTGGGGTCTCTCTGTATCAACATGTTCTGCTTCAGGACCGCTCTACTGCTGAATCCATCATGCTGTTCGTACTTACTGGGTGGAAGACTTGTGGCCTTGAGATCATCTTGTGGGATGCTGTTAGCACATGGACCCTGCTGATCTGGCTCACCATCGGGGCGAGTGATAGTCACCCTCACGTCCTCCCAACGCTCACTCATCTGGAATCAGGACACAGTGAATCAACGATGGACAAAACCAGCGGCAAGCTTTCAGAATCAACTCATCTGATGTGCTGCAATGTAATGTGTTCCAAGTCCCACTCTGCCTAGGTATGCTGCTTGGTTAGGCCATGTTTGTTCTGAACATGGAAGCGGTGCAGCATGCCAATTTTCACCCTCAGTGGTTTTCTATTAGACCTTTCACACAAGACACGAGTCCAGCGAGGCGGTGTGGGGAATTTATATGCCGAGCCATTTGGCCACTTGAATAGATCTACCGGTATATTAAAACTATCCCATACCTGTGGTTCATATCTGATGACGAGGTCATAGTACATATCCTGAATGATGTCATTGATGGTGAACTCCAATGAGCTTCCCTCTGTCACCCTCATGAAACCTGGTCCTGTCCACGTCGGTTCACGGCCGGGGTAGTGCTCTCTGATCACCATGCGGGTATCCTGTTGAATAGGAATTTCATCTTGATACAGTTACATTGACTTCACAGAGCGTATATTGAGGGTATGCTTGGTTCATACCCACGATCATTACCGATCTGGAACTGACAATTACAGTATCAAATGTGGACTTATCCTGAGCCTACATCTTGTTTATCTAAGGCAGCATCAAGATCCAATCCAACACATCTAGTACGAGCCACAAGTTGTTTAGGACGAGGGCACTTTTTCCATCCAACTCACCCCAATTCCTTGAGCATGTTCTCCTTCATAAGCATTGTAATCCAACAATGGCAGGTAATACCCTGGCTTCACTTGGTCACAGTTCCGGCCAATGATGTTCCGTCGGCATTGGCAACGTCCATCTCCTTGGTCACAGTCCTGAGTGACGGCGCCACCGATGTCACACTGACAAGGTTTGCAGCCGTCTCGTTCTTCACTCAACCCCCAGTACTTCGGCTGTGAGGAGAAAAGAAAAACGTTAATGGTTGTTAATGCATGACATGTGACTATAACTGTAGTTCATCAATGAATGCATCAAAATCATTCTCTACTCACCACACAAATATCACAGTCGCGCCCCGTCACATATCGCTTACAGCGACACTCCCCAGTATACTTGTCACAGCCAAAGTTACCAATAGTGCCCAGAAGATTACACGAGCATTCTGAAGTAAAATATCAATCATGAAATGGCAGGTTTCAATCAAAGAAATAAGTTTAGAAAAGACAACTGAAAGGTGACACTCATAACTGAACTAAGGTGAGACCTACTGTTACTTAGTACGGAGAAGGCTTGTCGCCAAATTATGGATGAGTCTATGCAGCTGTTTAAAGTTACCTTGGCAACCATCTGGATTGGCATCTTGCAGATTCCAGTAGCCATTTTTACAGCGATCGCACCGTTCTCCCATGACATGACGCTTACAGGTACAGCGACCGGCCACGAGGTCGAGCTCAGGGTCTGTCTTTCCGTCACACTCTCCTCGGTTCTCTGATCCAGCAGGGTCACAGTTACACGCTGCAAGGACAAAGAATCAAGTCATTGAATGAAAACATTGGTGCCCATCACCTCTACGGTTCATGGTTCCAACCTGGTTGGACCAGCTGTTCATGTGACAGAGAGGGCAACTCTCCTTCATAGCAGAGATTTCCTTCCGGTCCTCCAGTTTCCTTCTACTGTATTCACATGACAAGTTAGAACTTACGCCTGCAGATCTGTGGGTGTCTGATATCCAAGTTAGGATCCTGGTAGAAGAACGGTCGACACTCCTGACAATTCCTGCCCATCGTATTGTGCTCACAGAATTCACACACGCCGCCACTCGTGCGGTTGTTGGCTTCGTAAACGGCCGCATCAAATCGACAGGATGTGGAGTGGCTGTTACAATTACATTCTGAAAGAGAGGAAGAAGAACTCCCATGTGAGGAAGAGGGCAGGAATCAGGGATCATATCCGCATGTAGGACTCTTGGACGAGGTGGCATTCATAATCGCCCGTTTGAGCCAGAGAAGTTTGACTGCATCCCAGCCAGTAACTGGGCCATGTTCACATACGCCCAACCCCAGTGGGGGAAGGGCGTAACTGAACATACCTGTGCCTGTGGTAGAAAAGGGCTGATAGAAAGAGTCACCCAGAGGGTTAAAACTTACCATTACAATGGACATAAGTATCCTGCTGAGAAAAAGGAAATCAGGACTTCCTCTCCCTAATACATTTAACCTTCTTGTTCTACAGATCATTGTACCCACTTAGACAATGTTGTACAATGTTATGCATTAGAAAAAAGTGTGAACTAGGCCTGGAATCCAAGCCATGCAGACAAACCACCAGGCAGCCTTCCTCAACTACCGCTCCATGACATGGAGTAGAAGGTCTATTAGTAAACAGATCAACTATACAGTATCAACACGACTTTTTTCTGCCATGATTGCTGCGAGACGGACCAACCTGTGATAAGATATTTTAACAAGGTGCTACTGGTGAAGCTCTGAGGATGTGGCTGCCGTCGGATGGTCCACTTCTGATGACCGTCAGGGCTTACCGGCATGGGAATGGGGACCCTAGCTCACTGCCTCAATAGGTGTCACAAGTGGTTATAACTATTGAAATGAAACTGACATCCCGGTCCTGATCAATTTCCCACACAAAAGGCGTCCATTGTATAGGACCAGGTTTTGGTGTGCTGCCCTCTATCGTAGCTAGGCCTACGATCCTCATTGGCTTCAGTGCTCCTCCATGAGAGAGTTTTCTGGCGTGAATTTGCTCTCTACGGGAACCCAGCTGTAGAAAGCTATGGGCAGTCATTTGTGTTATTGGTCAAGGCGTAAACCGTAAGAAAACCAGCAATGGTGAAACATTCTAAAATACCTTGGTATCTCGTGCGTATGTTTCAAATGGATAATGCATTAGCCTCATTCTGAATGCAGCGGGTCTGGGTGACACAACCAAGACCCGCTCAGTGTAATGGCGTGCGTCCAACATTTCTCGCTTCGAGCATTCAGCGAGGTAGTGCAGCGAATGTCGGCCAGGTGGATACTCAGTGACCTATCCCAACGAGGTTTTGCACCATTAGGTACATTTCCTGCGGATAATCCGTTGAAGAAAGCGCCCTGCGACCTCATTTCGACTCCTGCAACTTGCTGCTAGCGCTGCACAAAGATGTACACGATGTAGGCACGATGTACAGGTTTGTACACACAGTGCGTGATTCACTGATGTCGCGTCATCGAGGGAGCGTCCTCCCTGATATCTTAGGCCTATTTATTGCAATCAAACTGCACTGAACCTATGTATACTATGTTTAGTTTGAGGTATTTTAGAATAGAAATTAAACCCTCGGCTTCGGGTCTTGGTTGCGACACCAAACCCGCTCGGGTGGAGCAAAAATTCCGTCCAAACCCTCGGCGAAGCGCCTCGGGTTTGGACTACATTTTAGCTCCACCCTCGCGGGTTTGGTGTCGCAACCAAGACCCTCCGCCTCGGGTTTAATTCCTTAAACCCACTGAGAGCCAACTCGTGCACGAAAACTCTCAGGTGTACAGCACCTTTACTATACTACCAGTAGTCACTCAGCCAAGGCAACCTTTTTCAGAAGAGTCTGTAGATCAGACCGACTCAGAGGCCACTTTAAGTCATTTTAAGGGGTTAATTAGCAACAGCACAAGGCTAATAATAGCAGTACTTGAGCATCTTATGTCTTCTACATTACTGTCTTCTACAACTAGGCCAAAGGCAGGTGGAAGTATTTCAATCGTGTTTTGAAATAAAACAAACTTTGAAAGGTGATAGTCTATGGAGAATATTCATTTGCTACTTAGGCTAGGAGGATGGATTCTTCGAGAGGCTTCCACTAATCATGAAATTCACCATCATTCAAGATGACATTTCGATTGACCACAACGGGATGAGATGGTATCCCTCACGACTGAAGGAAGTGCTCAACTTCATGACTCAGGAGACAGCATTATTCAGGCAATTAACATTCTCAGACCAACGTTCAAGACCCTAGCAACCTCTGACCCTTGAGATCCTGTCCTAGTTTCAATGTAACTGGAGACATGAAGGAACTGAAGCCAGACAACATTACATAACAACAAAATAAACTCACAGCTATCATCTCAAGAAGTCTTGGTCGTACAACTGGTCAGCAGCAGTATCACCACAGAGAATTTGTCGGTGCATGGTTTACTGAAGTAGTAGCTACAATCTGCACTCCCTTGTATTAGGTACTGTACAGAGTTTAGCTCTTACGTTAACCAACCATGCCCCCACTGCTCACAAATGGAGATAAAACCTTGTTCTATTGGAGAGAAGACTTACTCTTGCAGGCGTTTGGTTGGTTGTTGCGGGCAGGTAGCCACGGTAGGTCGTGGTAGAAGTCTTGACACTTTTGACAGTTGTTACCCGTGGTGTGATGGGTACACTGACATTGACCGTGGACCTAGAAACAAGAGCAGAGCAGTTGAAGATTCAAACGTAGCAATCGCTTACCATCAGAACTTTCCTTGTTCAAGACTTCTCTAAATCAGGTGCCAACAGTCCAACTGTCGAGTTTAGGCCATAGTGATGCAGAAGTGAATGTGTCATATTATTTCATGTATAAGGTCTGGTTTCCTGGATCTTGCTCCCATTTGTTTGACGATAGCCTGACCTACAGTTTGATGTCTTGGCATTAACCCTTACCATATCTCCGCTCTTTGGGTTTGACCTGCCATCAATAGGCAGACATCGTGAAGCGTGACCGTAGCATGAGCAGCTCCCCCTGACGACCATCTCGTATATTGAATAGTAGTATTTCTCCTTGATTTCGTCACGGCTGTCAAGTAGATTATCTCCTGTAAGGTAGAAAACATGCATCAGTAAACCGTGATCGAGAACAGGACAGACAGTGGTCTGGGTAATTCCTTGTTAGGCTATAGCACAGTCCCTAGGGGTTCATAGATGTCTCAGGAAGGGTGGGGGCCAGGGCAGAGGGGGAAGAAGCAAACTGCTAGGACCCTAGAACAGCCCTTATTTTGTGGTCTGCAGACTGAGAGGAAAGTCTGAAGAAACCATTGCCGACATGCGGATTTGTGACCATTTGACTGATGGCGTATGAGGCAGAGCCTAGGCACTCTGCACACATTACCAACTTGAGTTTACAGTGAGCTGATCATGAAGTTGATGCCAATTTTCACCTAGCTGTGAACGTTTCACTTCCAATGATCAGTAACACTGGTTTATTGAATGAAGTCTACTCGTTAGTCCCAGTGCTGGTTTTAACTGGCAGTTATCACTTTTCCATCTCATCTCATGTCTAGACCAATGGAGCAGAGATGAAGGTTGTTTGGCCATGATAGCATCTTTCTCCAGGTAATATACAGATGAACAGTGAAAGGCTTCAACATTGGGTCGCTATCTCTTGCTATCTCTCGTACCATTTATTATCATATTGCACCTCACAGGTACATGTATACTGCTTTCTTGATACTGTGCTACTAAATTGTAACCCATTCAATTCCAACAGCGGTATTACCGCTGTTGCTTACCATAAGCATGAAATGTGTACCATGAACTGAAGAACTTTTGTTTTATTACTTGAAGATACCTTCATACCTTGAAAATGAACAACGTCAAGAAGCTGACGGGACTATAACAAGTTGTTTGCATTGATGACGTAAGTGTTGGTGACTTTACACAGAGGCTTCCCAGGCCTCCCACACCGATGTTAGGATCTGAACCTAGGACCTTCTGACCACAAGTCAGATATGCAGTCGACTTCCTCACCACAGCCATAGAAGTAGCCTCTTTCCTCCAGCATGTCGGATGGTGTAAGGCTGATCTTCAATCACGCTTGTATCGAGTTAGGCTAATATTAGAAGACAGCTGACATTCATTTTACATAAGGCCACTTAAAATTAATAAATTGTTTTACATGACTCCAACTTCTGAAATGTTGGTGAGTAGGGCATTTTATATTTTATATTTTATATTTTTCCCCGACAAGAAGAAGGACAGTAGAGATCACCAATACTGGAAAATTGCTTTTAATTTCTCAATATCTCAACATTTTGTACAACCCTTCTATACTTTCTGGTTGCCTCTCTCATTTTTCCACTTTGTGGGCAGCAAATCACCCCCTTGGGCACTTGCTGCCGTCATGACTGAGCTTGCACTGACGATCTCTAATGGTTTTTGGGATGAAAAAGTGGACTTTTTGAAAAATATAAAATATAAAAAAAATTGAGGCGGCACCAAAAAATTGAGGCGGGCGGCCATGTAAAACAATTTATTAATTTTAAGTGGCCTAAGATGAAATTTTCAGCTGACAGACTGGAAATCTGTGCTGAATGTTTCATACAGATGCCATTCTCAGACCTAGCAGACGCATCCGTTTTCAACAGTTAACCACAACCTACTCATGTTTACATCAGAAGAATATAGAGTAAAAGAAACAATTTGATGGATAGGATAAACATATGGTTTCTTGGTGCAAAAGATTGTGAAGAATGAGGGCTGACTGTAGCAGACACTCCATGATATTTAGAAGAAAATTACCACGATGATAAGATCTTCCTAGAAAATTACCAAGATAAGATCTTACTATTTAGTGCTGTCAGTCTCGTGGCCAAGATGCATACTAACTACTAACTACTAACTTACATTAGCATGCAGTAGAATAATATTGCTTCTCGCTGAACTCGAACTGCAGCCATCTTGAAAGTGGTGAATCAAACCTGCGACCTCTTGGTCACAGGTCGCAATGCTCAACCACTACACCACTTCACATCTTCGCAGGAATGAGTAAGATTAATGTGGGTTTGCCAGGCTGGCTCCCGGCTGAACACACGCGACACTATCCTTCTCAATCTTAACCTTCAACTTACCGAGAGTGTGAAGTTTGGTGAAGTTAATCCTAAGATTTGTCATCTTGAGGAGGTCCTGGACAGCCTCGCTGTAGGGATCCTTGACCTGGATGGATGGCGGTAAAACTCGGAAGATGACCTACAAAGAAGGCAGACAAGATTGGTATAGTTACAGCAGAAAGACCCCCACCCCACCCCACTCCACACTAGCTGGCATACACCACTGCCAGAAGTACAACCCACTGTCAAGGACACAAACTTCACTGTTTCTTACCTCTCCCTCTGTTGAGGGTGCCACATTAGAATATCTCGATTCACAAATAACATCCGTAATATTCCTCACAGGGCCGTATCCTACTCCAGGGAACGACGTCGCACAGTCGTATGCAAAATATCGATAAACTTTCCACGTTTTGCCAAAATCCGATGACCGTTCTATTAACATGGCCGCCGGACGGAACGTTTTGAATGTCATGATTATATGTGTGAAATGAAACTCTGCTTCAAGATCCAACTGTATTGTCACATGTTCCACTCCATTCCGCGCCTGCCACCAGCGATCTTTACGACCTTTAAAAGATGACACTACATTTTCAACCCGATGGCTGTCCTTGTAATAGTCTTTATCGTACGGCTGCCGCGAGTCACATTTGAAACATTTTGTAGTGTCTTCAAGATGCGACACGATGCAGTAACGTTCGCGGTGAACGAGACCGCACGTCGATGTACGTTGCTACTTGGAGAGCTTTCAGAAGTGACTGGTAATAGTGCTGCCTCAGCTCTGAGAGTCGACTGTCTTTACATGTATCTCATGAAATACAGGTGAGGAACCAGGCAACCAACCGCTGCAGTGAGAAGACGTACCCGTACATGTATGTCCTGCACCACCACTCTGTCAACCTAAGGAAATACACAAATTCTAGTCGTGCAATGCGCATAATAAAGGAAAAAACATCGTCTAATTTCAATGTTCATCATCATGTCAATTGGTCATTAATAACGAGTCGTTGAATTCCTGTGGTTTTTAATCATCATCTAGGTCAGCATAAGATCTCTCCATAACGTTTGGTAAAAGTTCTATCAGAACATTTTATAAGCAATGTTAATTATCAGAGGCTGTTAACAGCATACTATCAAAGTATGCCAGAAATGAAAATATTGAATGGCGATCCGACATCCAAATACAGCATTTAAAAGGAGCATGGTATTGGATCTCTAATGCGTTACTTGACTGCCGACGTAGAGGGAGCCACCTAGCGGCAGCAATACGAACTACAAAAATGCATTACAAAATGTACGTAGTAAATCGGGTCAATTTGCCGAAAACGTAGTTAGTCCCTGGGTTGGTGAGTGGCGCGGTGGCGCCGGCTGTCGAGAAAAAGTGGCAATACCGTGCTCCTTTAAACCCTATTGACGATATTGAATCAATGTCCAGCAGGAGGAAACCAGAGTGCCCGGAGAAAACCTGCACTGTTCAAAAAGAGGTGCCCTCACCTGAAGAATGAGTGACCAGGATCTCAAACCCTAAACCTCAGTAATGACAGGCGCCAATGTTTCCACTATGCCACTTTGACACCCCCAGCGGACATTACGCAATGATCATAGATGGCGCTACGTAACAAGTTTCAAGAACAGCTTACAATCAAGGTCTCGACATCAAGAGGTATCATACCACAGCTTGTTAATTTTAGAATGTGAAATGAACACTCACCATACCTACACCATAGGGTCATGGATGTCAATTAAATTTGTTTAGGCCTACTACACCATGGATCCTGGAGAAGCAAGGTTCTCCTAATCATTGAGCCCAAGGTCGAATAACTCAAGGTCAAACACAGTAAGTGAAGATCATTATCTCAATCAAGTAGACCTAGAACTTAAGAAAGTTATCGACCAATACTTGTTAACCCTCAGAACAACTTGTAAGATTACTTGGAAGTGGACTTCAAATGTTTCCCTGTCAGGTCCAAACCATGATTGACCTTGGTACATTGTAAGTGCGGAAGAGGCCATCCCAAGCTACTTGTGCTCCTAACTTGGATGGGGTCTTTTACTTGCTCTTGCAAAGGAACAAGGTAACGGCTTACTGTCCCATGCAACGGACGTGAAGAGCCAGAGATGGTTGAACTCATATGGCCTGGGATTCGAACCAGGGACCTGCCGCGTGCTCGGCAGATGGATACGCTATCAGGGCTCCAAATGTTTTGTGTCGGTAGTCTTTGCTGAAGTAAGCAGCTTAGGGTGAATTTCCTGACAGAGCCTGACGCGACATCTCAGGAATCCATCCCGACGACAGCACCCCTCAAGGCTGTCTTCATCCAGTACAGCAAGAGATGATCAGCCGTTCGTCGTTCCTCAGACAAATGCGAGACACGATTCAGGAAATGCGTGGGATCCCGATCAGTTTTCTCCTCTTTTTTCACAAGTCAAAGGTGACTAAGTAATGGTAAACAGTCAAGGAATGTAGGCTAAACACTCTTTTAATTGTATTTTTCTTAAACTGTTCAAGATATTGTGTCTAGTACAACATTCTGAATGACATACTGATTGCTGAATATTGAATTGAAAACCAATAGTTAACAACATTGTAAGCCATCAGATTAACCTGAGAAAGGGCCTAACAAAAAATTATGTTCCCTGGGCCGTAAATGAAGTCCCGGACTTCTGGGGCCGTATGCATAAAACATCTTAAGTGTAAGACTTTCCTTATCTTTTGTTTGGAACAATAGTTTAACACTTAAGATGTTTTATGCGAATCCAGGTAAAAAAGACACTGGAAAAAAAGACACCGGAAAAAAAGACACAGTAAAAAAGACACTGGAAAAAAAGACACTGGTAAAAAAGTCACTGGAAAAAAAGACACCGGAAAAAATGTCACCGGAAAAATAGACACTGGTAAAAAAGTCAATGGAAAAATAGACACTGGGAAAAAAGAGTCACTTTTCACAAAATCATCACTCATTGTTGCATGATGAGGAAATGGACAATTCAGGCATCCCCATTA
>NMRB01003235.1:46356-67657 GCA_002633025.1 Notospermus geniculatus | reverse complement strand
GTAGTTTTAAAATCTCGATTCATCATCAAACATCTTTCATCTCAGTCTTTACCTCCTGGGTCCGTATTCACCAACCTTCCGTAACGACGTACGCATCCGCAACGTCTCCGTAGCCGATTTGGTGGTATTCATAAAGCTTCTGTAAGTCTGCGCATCCGTATATCATGTTCCTAAATCTGCGGGTACTCCGTGACCTCCGAAACTGCTTATGGAAGCCCTTAACCTCGATGAAAATGGCGGCCGTGAACGCTGTGATCATTTTAATAAAACCAGGAGCAAAATCCTCAGAAACTTCCATTCTCTCAGAACTACTATAAAAATGAAAATGTAATTACAAAATAACAGATGTTGATTTTCAAGATTTTTTCTGATAAGCAATTACATAATTTTGATATTTTGAAATTTCCAAAATTTTGATGCAGAAATGTGACCAACAAGTTTTCCTTTCATATGCAACAAACCGCGTCAAAATTGGTTCGGTAGTATTTGAAATATTCTCAGTCTGGGGTGTCAAATGCGGCTGTGTCCCTGTCAGGTCCATGGAGTCCAAAGGAGGCTCATAGGCCAGGCTGTCCTCCTCCAGCGGGCTAACACTAATGTCACCGCTTCTGCCACTCGACATACCGCAACGCCCTGTATCCATGGTATTGGGAATTTCTGTGTCGGTACCCCCTGGAATTCCATACACCTTTGTTACTCCCATCATGCCAATGACCATTCACTCAGTCTCTGTTAAATTGTCCATACTCTCTCTTGGAAGATTCCCTGTCTTTTCATTCTCCGTTGCCTCCTTGTTGGCCGCCTTCTTTGCCTGCCCCTTCAAATCATCCCATTTCTTCTTGAGTTCGTCAACAGTCCTCAAACACGGTGCAACAGCATTTACTTTCCGAGTGATCTCGCCCCAACATTGTTACCTGTCCAATGTAACGTGGTCAGAAAACTTAAGAGTTGATCAATTCATAATTATCTTCAATTAGCGAAATAAGTCGCCCTGTTTCCACCGACGTAAAATTCGGCTTTCACTTTTTTACCTGCTTTTGCTTTGGTGTTGCAGTATCCATTCTCTCTGTCATGCGTGTGCCTTGGATGTAGCCCTACACGTGCATGTGTCTAGGCCGTATATGTTGTCATGGTTGCGTTGATTTTGGCATACACTGCAAGTGACGTCAATCTACAACTCGCGGGAGAAAACATATTCACTCAATTCTGCATGTGTGCGTGGCTGCCCTGGAGCTGGCGAGTTCCCGCCTCGAGGGATGCTGGTATATCCGTAAAATTAAAGAAATGCGCAAATATACGGAGATGCTACGGAACCTTTTATGAATACATGTACTACTTAAAAGTTTTTTTACGCATCCGCAAACCATCCGCAGCGCCTCCCTACGCAGGGCTATTTACGGAAGCTTGGTGAATATGGTCCCTGGTGAGTTCTTCTTCCTTCAGTTCATTTTTTCTTAGTCTTAATTGACTCTGCTGATTCTCTCCCTTTCTCTAAAACTGGATCCCTGATGAAATTAACAAACCTGACAGGGAAAACAAGACTATCATGATGTGGTCAATGAAGTGAATTCAGACATCACGTCTGATCTGAAATAAATGACTCTGATCCATTTTCAGATGGTTATTACTTATACATCGAGGCAGATTACCCTAGGAAGTGGCAAGATACAGCCATTGTGTTCTTCCCGATGAGAAATATACACACCCACGGCGGGGGTTGTCTGACATTCTATTACCACATGTTTGGCGAGGGTATGAGAAGTCTCCACGTTCGCTGTTACAACGAACGAGGGCGATTGGTTCGTGAACCGTTTATAAAGCGAGGAAATCAGGGAAACAATTGGTGGTTGGCGACAGTTGACGTAAACTGTACAGAAGATGAGACGGTAAGTAGCAATGCCATGAAGACTCTAATTACAAAAGCAAGTAGGATTTTGCACATCTAAGATTAAGGGAGCTCGTCCAAATTATTTGTCACCAATTCTGGCGGGTTTTTTTTGGCTATTTTTTGGCGAATTTTCAGCGATTTAGAAAAAAATCGCCATACAAAATTGCCAAACATTCGCCCCAAAATTGCCAGAAATTCGCCCCCAAATTGCCGAAACTTCGCGGCCAATTCGCCCGAAAATCGCTAAATATTCGCCACAAGTTCGTCTCAAACTCGCTACCGGTTCGACCTCGCAGGAAAAGGCTCTGATTTTTATGTCCCTGACTCCTAAGAGTCATGGACATTATGTTTTGCCAATTCACACACACTGCATGAGCGTCGGCTGATCTCGTAAGACGCCCTCGTCCACATGCAACTAATGTGACATGGGCGCAGTGCTGAGCGTAATGCTTGAGTACAGGCCATTGAGCGCCTGGGTGCGGACAGCGCGCTTGACTTGGCAGCAATCGCGGTAAATATCATCAGAACGGGTTAGCTTCAGACATTAAAATGATATTTATTATCTCCACAACACCTTTCTGGATGTACGAAGGTAGTTTGGTGATTGATATTTTTACCATGATCAGAGATTACGCGGCTTAACTGTGGCCTGTCGCATGCTACGAAAATGAGCGAGGTTGGAAGGCTTCGCAGTCTCAGTTCAGTATGAATGGCGGTACATTCAATGCACGTAGCGCCTGTGCATTGTAATGGTCTAGGGACGAGGTTTGCTCCAGAGTAATGGCGTCTGAATGTCCAAGACTGCCAAAAATCAAGAGAGTTACATCGCGCCTAGGTTCGTAGAGATGTCTACCTTCTTCATTACTGCCATCATGGCACTAAATCGGACACTAGGACAACAGCTGCTCAGGCATGTCAGGTTAGTTGTAACCCATTAACGATCTAGCCACTGCTGAAAAGCCGACGCCATCCCATCCCATGCACTGCACTGTCACCGCTGATCAGCTGAGCCTGATGGAGGCCAGTCAGTTGTGTTGGCATTCAGCCAGTGCAGTATCAGTGCCAATACCTTGTCATGCGTCACCTGTTTCCAAAACCATAGGCCAACTTGTGAAGGCTGGTGAGGCTGGTGGCCGTTCATTTAATGATTTGTAGGCAGGTTTCACCCAGCTTTTCATGACTTTTGACTGGGCTGACGTGTGTGTTGCATGCCCTTATATTATTATAGCTACATACATTGTACTGCACAATGATGTCACATACACAGTGAAGCAGCAGGGTTACCAAAAACACAGAAAGTGCAATAACTCCTGAACTAATGACTTGATCATCTCCAAATTTTTATCATAGGTGTATCATATTAGGATACATAACATATATAACAGGTTTTTGATTTGACCTACTTTTCAAGGTCACAGAGGTCAAAGTTCGACAAAAGTAACAAACCTGCCACAGTTCTTCATTATTTCACCGAGCATCTTCATATCTTGCATAAACATGTATTAGAGGGGTACCTTCAAAATTACTGAGTTTCGGCCCGATCGGACATTCAGTATGGCCGCCAGGTGGCGTAACCTGAAAATCATCCAAGTGCTATAACTCAGGAACGGCTTGACCCAGAGTGCTCAAACTTGATATTTACCTCCCTCTAGGTGACCTTTACAAGCACGTCAAATTTCGGCCTGATTAAACTTCCAATATGGCCGCTGTTCTGACCTACTTCCATGACCTAGTGACCTACTTAAAGACCAGTTGAGCCAAGGTAGTCATGTATGGTATCAAACTGATGGTAATGAAGTGTAGGTTTGAACTGACCTACTTCCGTGACCTAGTGACCTACTTAAAGACCAGTTGGGCCATGGTAGTCATGCTTGGTATCAAACTAAAGGTAGTGAAGTGTAGGTTTGAACTGACCTACTTCCATGACCGAATGACCTACTTAAAGACCAGTTGAGCCAAGATAGCCATGTTTGGTATCAAACTAAAGGTAATGAAGTGTAGCTTTAAAGTGACCTACTTCCATGACCTAGTGACCTACTTAAAGACCAGTTGAGCCAAGGTAGTCATGTATGGTATCAAACCGATGGTAATGAAGTGTAAGTTTCAATTGACCTACGTTCATGACCTGGTGACCTTCTCTTTGGCAGTCAATTGTCAGCTGAGCGCCAGGCCCGTGGGCCTCTTGTTATAATTTACATTTTGTTTGCCTGTGTCCAGTCTTTTTTATGAGTAATTTGGTGGTGGCATGTCCCTCTAGAAATTCTTTTGATGCTGAAAGAATTTAATTTGGTGGGCTGGCATGTCCCAAAAGTCCAAAATAACATAATGTAAACATCCACGTTTACAAACATTAAATACATTATCTTTAATACACACCGTAACTCTGTCGGTCATACGCTAAAAGACGCTCTTGCAGCAGGCGATATTTGTGGTACCAACCATCTCCTGAAATACATGACGTCATGGAAATGAAGTCCAATTTCGTATTTCGTACTTCCTGTTTCGTCTGATTTGCGAAACCTCACTATTAAAGGGACTAGGAAAATTTTTTCAAGCTTCGGTACGTTATTACAAAATGTTAGTCTTTCATGATAAATTCCCACCGCCAATTCACTTTTCCAATTAAGTGTTAATTACTGCACCCAGACAAATCAGTCATCACCACACCATGGAGCATTCACTGTGAACCTAATCAACAGTGTCCCTGTATGTATTGTATGGAGCGAGCTTGTACTCTATTATGTTGATTAGGTTCCCAGTGACCAGGTGAATGCGCCATGGTGTGGTGATAACTGATTTGTCTGGGTGACAGTAATTAATACTTATGGGGATGGCGATAATTTGTTTATCCCGACAGGTCGGCGCTGCGAGCGATGTGACCTGAGCGACGTCATTGACGTCATTTTAGGTGTGACGTGGCGTCATGAAAAAATGACCTGTACATTTTTCTACAGAAATAATGGCACAAAAACGTTGCTGTTATCGCCATCGTATCTCTTATTTTAAGAAAAGATGTAATGAAATTAAAAGAAAATTTAATCTGCTACACGATGATGTAAGTTTTACTGTCGGGTGACCAACACAAACAGGTTATTTTCATGCCAGAAATAAATGGAAATAACATTAGAAAAACGACATTTTGGTCACAACGCTCGCAGCGACGCCGTGTGGTGCTAGTACAGCGCGGTCCTCATTGAAAAAGTGAATTGACGGTGGGAATTTGTCATGAAAGACTGGCATTTTTTAATAACCGAAGCTTGAAAAAAATTTCCTAGTCCCTTTAATAAAGCTGCTGCGAGTCTCCGGACGCAAAGTAAAATTTGCTGCCCTTTACTTATCATTCAGATTCACGTATTACACTGCGGACACGATGGCAATTTTGTCTGGATTGCTTCTTGCCCTCATGACTGTGGACCGATTCCTTGTGGTCAGGTTCCCCTTGTCTGCTCGAGTTCGCTGTACACCAAGGAAAGCAAGATTGGCAATCATGTGGACGTTTTTTGTCGTGACTGCATTAAACACACATATATTCTTTGCCTATAAATTTGTTGGAGACGCTGGCACCGGTACGTGATTTTGATTATTATTGGGGAGGTTTCGAAATCAAACGATAAACCAAAACTTTACGACAACGTTATTTTTCATACTACACATTAACCAGATTTTGCATTGCATTTTCGGTACAAAAATAAAGTTGTCGTTTACATTTATCGTTTGATTTCGAAATCTCCCTATTATCTATTAACTGCACGAAATATAACTGTTTGTATTCCTGATAACAGCTGTTGTAACAATTTTACACACTGCTACACTACAGAGACCCGAAGCATGTCATTTAGAGTGTTCGAAAATTTACTCACGCCTACACCGGCCTGGCACGACACAATCTGAACGTCAGAGAACGATTCGTGCCAACATCGTAACTCTGACGTATATCGGACAGCGCCATATTGCTCCGGGATCTACTTCTTCGGTCATGCTCGACAAGACTGTTCAAATCTGTCGATCTGAATGATCAAAGTTACCAATTAGGGATTGTGAGTGTTGCTACACATGGAAAAATGAGTTGAAGCATGTTACCTTTACCTCATGAAGGGTCACTCACGCTATAGCAGCAGGTTGAACTTCTCAAGTGGTGAAGCGAAGGCTGGTCGGCCATTTTGTTTCGACATTGTAACGTTGTCCATCCTCGGTGTTATCACTGCCTAAAATGTGCCTTAATCCGCTGAATAACTTCAGATTCTACAATAAATAAAATTATCCCACCGATATAATGTGCAAAGAACCCATTAATACGTTAAAAATGATCAGCGTTGGTCTGCACTATATCAAATGCGGACGATTAAGGTCAAGGTCACAGACGATTCACTCACGTGCGGCGAATCCCTGAATTATCTCGCGATTTGCGAGATGATTACTACGCCGAGGCCCCTATATACAGTCGAGGTAGTGTACGATGGCCGCCCGAATGTAGCCGAGTACCTCCGAAGATGACGTCGATTGGGCACGACAGCGTCAACTATCACGCCCATCATTATGATTGGTGGCTCGTTGTTCTGGTGATTGCAGCTGGTATAGAGTAATATTTTTAGTAATGCATTTTGGTTCCCGAAGCCACCGCTAGGGCTAAAAGGCTTCGGCTCTGGCTGCCATTTTATTGCTGACATCATTGTAGGAGTCCGTTCTCCCGTAAAATTTTATTCTCCCCCAGTCTACAAAACGGCGATGATTTTGAGCTTTTGTTACAGATCTGCAACACATACAAACATTCTCATCAAGAAACTTCCTGGGTGTTGCCATTTCGCGCGATTCGGCATGTTCGATTACATTCAGGACCCACGTGGCAACGGGTACCCCATTCTAAAAATAACCCCTGACAATGCCTGATGTCAACATAACGATCTATAAATAGATCCACGACAAATTTTTGTCGAAAAGAAGGCAGCCAGAGCTGAAGCATTCTAGCCCTAGCGGTGGCTTTGGGAACCAAAATGAATGTAGTGGTCTTTTACCTGTTTTAGAAGACTACACATTAGCTCCGAGCATCCCCGACTATCCCTGGTTAGAAACTGTTATTTCTTTTGCACACCTGATATGTGGCAGCATCGTCCCTTTTTCAATTATCGTCGTTTGCAACATTTGGATCATAGTGACCCTACGAATAGCTGCAAAGGGAAGAAAGGGTATGGGAGTCGCCGACAGCAATGAGGAGAACAATGAAACAGGTACACGACATTTGACCCGGATGTTGATAGTTGTGAGCGCTGTCTATGTCGTCACTTCCCTTCCATTCCGATTGTACGAGTTGTCTTTTTCAACGTCGGCGGTGAAAAGTCAGTACGATATGAGTCAGCCATATTGGCGGTTGAGGCAAAATACGCAATTCTATCTTTTGTTATGTGTTTGGGATTGGAATTATGGGGCAAATTTTTACTTATATTGTATTGGAGGTGGCCGAAGGTATCGAGCAGACGTAAGGGATATTTTAAAAAGAATGTTATGCAAAAGGCAACAAATGGAAACTTTCGGCGGTGTAGCTTGATACGACATTGACTTACAAACTAAAGGGCGGGGCACACTTGCGATTTTTCGAGCGATTTTCTAGGCGACCGGTCTTGCGACCACAGCAGCGACTGAACGTATTTTTATGTTTTTGAGTTTTTGTTGACTCGTTTGCGACAAATGCTTCCTTGGAAGATCACTGTAAAAAAAAACTGTAATATTACAGATACTGTTACCACCCTTTTACTGTAACCTAACAGCAACCTGTTAGTAATTCTACAACTACTTCAATGTTCTAACAGAAGTTCTGCCCAAAAACTTAATGTTCAGTAGTTTTCCCCTAAATTCTGTAATTTTAATCCTTTTTATGTAATTCGAAATATTTTTCATCAGTCGGTTATGTAAGGCTACAGAATTAGTACTGTTATCTAACAGAGGGCCGTCGATTTACTGAAATTTTGTCCCAGGTCTACTGTATTTACTGTTGTGTCGGATGATGTCCATCAGCCATTGTCAGCAGGGCGCCCCGGATTTGGGATGGGTTGGAAAAATCCCAAGTCTGGCTGCATCCCAGCTAGCACAGGTGCCTTGGCCCAAGGTTGGCATACACCCGGCAAGACCTGGCACCAGGTATGCCTGGGCATGGCCACGGCTGGCCCATGCCTGGCTCGACTGAGATATTCTGAATGAGATTGCCAAGGCAAGGCCAAGGCTGGCCCAAGGCTTGCTCCACTGACACAGCTGAAGAGGACTTGCCAGACCTGGNTGTAAATTCTCTTTCACGACTTGTTAATTTACAGAAAATACTGGCAGCAGCAGTTACCAGTGGTCCCTGTATATTTACATGAAGAGCTGTATATTAACAGAAAACGTAGGGTACCGTAGTTTCTGTTAATTTCAAATGTCTTCTGTAAAATTACTGCGGTAATTATACAGAACTCTGTTGTTACAGTTCTGTAATATTACTGATACTGTCAATACACAGTTCATCAGTACTGAACGTCATGTAGATTTACAGAACATGCTGGTAACTGCTGCTGCCAGTATTTTCTGTAATAAAACTGTAAAAAAATTTTACAGTGATCAGTGATGTCGCGGATGACATCATTGATCGACCTCAAAGGTAATTATCGCATGCGACGTAGTAGTCGCATCGGTAGTCGCCCCCATTTTAGTCGCTCGTGTGCGCCGCCCTTAAGACATCCAATCTTGGATCCAAAAGGAGATGATGATTTCAGAAGGACGCGTGTCACAATCAATTAAAATCTTGCGTGTTAACGCTGAAAACTGCCAACCTTGCAGAACGTTATGAAGTAACCCTTCAAGAACAAAATGTGTTTTTAGCTACGCTGGTCTTTAGTCTACGCTGGTCTTTAGTCTACAGTGTGCATCTCATTACGGTGAGACCGCAACATCAATGACTAATTAAAGTGGTCCTGAACCGCCCGAACGAGCGAGACAGCCTCGTTTTCATTTTCCCGCGCTACGCTCGTCTCAAAACAAGATGAATGAGCGCCTGCCAATCATTACTCGATCACTGACTGGTCAAATTCTGAAAGCTGACAGCTGATTGTCAAAACAACATGGACGGCACCGGTTCACCGATTCGCGATTTCTCCTCGATTTTAGATGATATAAGAGTGTATAAGAGTGTTCAATTGGACACGAGTGACACCATTGATGACGATGCCGCCCGACTTGCCAGGTAAGTTGGCCTTTTCTCGGAAGAAGGCCCAGATTTAGCTGACGTTTCACCAGCGGCGAGATCCGCCGCCGTCCGGCAATATGATAATGATGCCATACTTACAAACTCGAGTTCTTTCTTTATTACATGGAGGGCCAAAAAAGCGCCCCACTTTTTAAAAATTCCTATAATTTCATTTTTAACTGAAATGTTTTCCGTCTTTCATGCATTAAAGTATAGATCCAGGGATTTGTTTTGGTGTGTGCTACAAGCGTTTTGAACAACTATGCCGCTTACCACAGAACAAAGAGGAAAACTGGTAGAATTCTACCTTGAGACGAAATCAGTCGTTAAAACGCGACGGGCATATTGTAATCATTTCAATGTTAGGGAGGCCCCGAACCGAAAGACTGTTTGGAGGATTGTGGAGAAGTTTAGAACTGAGAGAACTGTCCACAATGTCAATAAAGGCAGGTCTGGTCGACCTAAGTCAGTCCGAACTCCAGAAAACGTCGGTGCTGTCCGTCTGTCTGTGATACAAAGTCCAAAGAAATCAACTCGACGACGATCACAGGAATTGAGTCTCAGCAGGTGCAGCATCCGTCACATATTGAAATTGGACCTTGAGCTGTTCCCATATCACATTCAGGTCAAGCATAAGCTGACAGTGGAGGACCAAAGGGCTCGGGTTCGTATGTGTGATTGGTTTAATGAAAAAATGGAGGAAGATGAGGACTGGATAGACAATGTCTGGTTCAGTGATGAGGCGCACTTTCATCTTGACGGACGTGTTAACTCAAAAAACTGTGTGCCCACAACCCCGGAACAATTCAAGAACTGAAGGATTGTATCACCACATTTGTCAGGCGAATTCCCCAGGAGATGTGCAGACAGGTCATCAGAAACGTTGCAGTCAGGTTGAATGAGTGTTTGAACCGTCGTGGTGCCCACATTGAGCACGACGTCGTCTTGTAAACTGTCCAACTCGGAAAATTGCGAAATCACAAGTTTAGTTAAAATGGCTGTAACTCATTACATAGACTTTGAACTAAGACACAAAAATACATCAAAAAAACTCCCAGACCTATGCTTTAGGACAGTATGTGTCAGATTTCTGTAGACCAATCCGTTTAGATTCCAGAGCAAATTGTAATTGGGGCGTTTTTTTTTGGCCCACCCTGATGTGCCACTTCGATAACGTCTCTGGACAAATCCACAGCCGCTGGTCGGCATTTGCTACCGTTTTACTCCAGCAGCCTCATTCTTGAATGGATGTGGTAGATTATTCGGCTCTGCCATATGGTATGTCAAGTGACGTATATCCTTAGGTGTTATCCCAAACATCCTATTATAGTCTAGGAGCTAACAAAGATTTAATGCACATCTCAAGTACAACGACTTTTTGGGTTTGTGGGTTAGTTTCTATCCCACTGACCACAAAAACCCAATTCTGAAGTTCGCAAATGGTGCGTTTAGAAGATACAGCCGTTTGAACTTTGGGTACTGGCTTTGTCATTGGACCAAAATCAGAGCATTTGTACAGGGGCTTGTTGAGATGTGCATTAAATCTTTGTTAGCTCCAGCATTAATAGTCAGTACGTATTCCACTAAAGTCTGTTTAAATCATCTGGAGCTCGATGGGCGTATGTCAGTCAAACCCCTAGTTACCAGACAACAATGAACTAAGGCTGGGTTTACATAGAGCGTGTTGATACACGGAAGACACGCTACGGTACGCGTAGATATTACGACACGCCCACACGGCGGTTTACATAGGCCTTCATCGTGTCTCTATCATTTGACACGATGCCTCGAATTTTGGCATTACATGTATTTTCATTAGGTCTCATGCATTTCGTGATGCAAATAAGAAAAGATGTGATATTTGATGAGGAAACATCCTAAAATGTCCGTCTCCGTACTTCGAAACAACGCAAGAGCTTCCCACGAAGTCAGCACACGCCTGAAAGAACGAGCATGCTCGTTCTCTTCAAAACGTGTATAAACTCCACTCTCTACGTAACCCCACGCGTATAGACCAATGTAAACGGCCAAATGAAAAATCCATTGTCAGTTCATCAACACACGCGTGTGTCAACGTACCGTGTCGAGTGATCGTGTTTCGTGTGGCTCTATGGGCCGATTTTTTAAACGATGGCTAAGATAACCATCGGGTTTCATTAACCCTCAGTTGACAAACTGTTTGTTAATCGAAGTGAATTTTTCGATTTTATGAATCGTTGATAGCCAAACATTCTAAAAGTCGAAATGTTTACTTTGGTTAATTCACGGTTTGTCAGAAAAGCCGATGGTTAAACCTCCGTTTACCTTAACTATCGTTTAAAAAATCGGCCCTAAGTAAACCCAGCCTTAGGGTTACGGTCCAACGCACATTGTTTTCTAACCAGCTAAACTATAACTTTGGTTCGAAATAGAAATGCAACTAGGCCTTGGTTTGAAATTGAACACAGGCACAGGCATGGGATTGGCTGGAAGTGTCCTGTCAATAAAACGCATGTCAATAGCCAGACTTCACCAACAATACCAAGATCTGCCTGACAACTGAAGGTCCTCCCATCGAGCTCCAGATGATTTAAACGTAGTATAGTTCCCTTTTCATGTCTGCAGAGAAGGCGTGTAACGACCAAGACACTTTGATGAGCCCTTAGCATTATTGTTTTTATACTCATGTCGTCGCTTGAGTGTATTTCTAGGAATAGGCCTACCGAATTCTCTCACTGCTTTCTAGTAACCCATCTCGCCAGTTTGTAAAGCATTTGCAGCCTCCATGGCGGCTGGAGTCCATGACTGCCGTGTTGTTTTTCTCTGATAGGGTTCTTGGCATCTTGATGTCTTGTTAGCCTCACGCTGTGTAAAGTTTGTGTTATGAATGTCTGCGAGGATGAGTTCCATTTTATGTGTGAATGTCCGGCATACAATGCAGAGAGGGGGGATTTCTTTGCAAAGACTGGGCGGGTGGGTGGGACATTCTAGGGGTCACACCATTGGGGAAAAGAAATGTTAGGTTTGCCACGAAAAGAAATGTTAGGTTTGCTAGGTTTGCCAAGGGAAAAGTTTGTGCGATTGACACAGTGTCATCAGAGGTTTTGGCTGCCAAATATATTACTATTAGTGCTCTCTGGGAGGGGAGAAGGGAGATGTTGTTACGGGCCTGAGGAGAGTTTTGGTCCTCTCGGCCCGGGATCGGCGTTTCTCTCGCCTCTACCAGGGGCAATTCTGTGTGTGTAGTGACAGATAAGCCCGGTAAGGGCTTTGAATTCTGTAACATGTCTGTTAATATTGTACTAATACTTTTGCTCTAATTCCTTTCACTATAACATCATCATGTAAAGAAATGAGAGGCGCTGTCGGTTGTTAAAATGCGATCATGTCTTGGTCTCTAGGCCTACAAGTATAATTCATTCAATCAGGCCAACCAATAAACTTAGGCCTTAAAATGTTTGTCGCAGGTGATAGAGGGCGTGGGGTAAAATGGCCCCCTAAAGGGGTAAAATGGCCCCGTATGCCAATTTGCTCCAGCACAAGTGGGCCATTTTGCCCCCATCTATAATTTCTACATAAACATGTCCATGTATGAAATTTTACAAATCGGACAGGAAGTTTAACCTGTCATTTTTATCACCGATTTCTACCAAAGAAGCAGGCAACACCACTCGAACTTGTGAGTAATGGTCCCACTATAAACACACTTTCTTCCGATACCTACCGATAGATCAGGGGTGGAAGAATATTTGAATTTCACGCACTGCACAGAGTGAGTTGTGCAGCCACCGCCGGCATATTGTTACTGCCTGCTGTTGTGACGAGGAAGACGTACTATGGTTGTCAAAAAGATGGCAGCACCGCAAAACTAGCATTTGAAAGTGTGGTCATTTTACCCGAGGGGCCATTTTACCCCACTCTCACCTAAACTGGTCAGTTCTGGAACTTGATCTGCTGAGAGTAGGCCTACAGCTTGAACGAATTACAAGAAAAGGGACCATTTCATTTCCTGACTGTAATAATGGCGAAATTAGAATGTCATGTGTGGACCCGAGTAACAAAGGAAATCAAGACCGCTCCGCGGGAACACCAAGGTCCAAGAATGGAACATGACACGAAGAACTACCCCACACCAATGACCACCAAAGCCAAATGGTCTGGGAGCTAACTAAGATTTAATTCACATCTCAAGTACAAAAACTTTTTTTGGGTTTGTGGGTTAGTTTCTATCCCACTGACCACAAAAACCCAACTCTTAAGTTCCGCAAATGGTGCGTTTAGAAGATAGAGCCGTTTGAATTTTGGGTAGGGGCCTACTGACTTTATCATTGGACCAAAATCAGAGCATTTGTACAGGGGCTTGGAAACTGATGTACAGCTAACTTTTAAATGGGTGGCTTGGGACCCCATAAATGTATTGCCAATAGATAGAAACATGGATCCACTGAGACAGGAAAACATATTCTTACGTATTGTATCTTATTGGAAATGATGGTTTTACATCTTTTTCAGAATTTTGGCCCGGCGGCCATTTTTAGCTCACCTCTGTGAGGTGAGCTTCTCTCATGGTGTGTCGTCCGTCGTCGTTAACAGGGGTGGCACGTTTCTAAACCGCTTGGGTTAGAAACTTGAAATTTGGTGTACAGGTAGCCTATGGTAAAAACTATCACTGGACCGAAACTTAGCGCTGCCAGTTTTACACTCTGGCCTGTAGGGGGCGCTTTGTGAAAACCTTCTTTTGGCCATATCTCCTGAACGCTGCTAGCTAGAACCACGAAACTTTTGTGGTGGGTTCCTCTGACGAGGCTACATCACATAAATCCCGGGTTTTTGATTTGAGCTACTTTTCAAGGTCACGGAGGTCAAAGTTCAAAATTCCAGTGTTTGTTGGCACGTTTCTAAACCGCTAGGCTTAGAAGCTTGAAACATGGTGTACAGGTACCCTATGGTAAAAATTATCTCTGGACCAAAACTTAGCGCTGCCAGTTTTACACTCTGGCCTGTAGGGGGCACTTTGTGAAAACCTTCTTTTGCCCGTATCTCCTGAATGCTGCTAGCTAGAACCGTGAAACTTTTATGGTGGGTTCCTCTGATGAGACTATATCACGTAAATCCTGGGATTTTGATTTGGCCCACTTTTCAAGGTCACAGAGGTCAAAGTTCAAAATCCAATGTTTGGTGGCACATTTCGTGGCTATTTGACATAGAGGGTTTTGATTTGGTGTGAAGATATATCTAGGCACCGTCCACAAGTGCACCAAATTTTGACCCAATCGGACTTCAAATATGGCCGCTAGGAAGCCATCTTGAAAAAAGGACTTTGACCCATATCTCATACATGTCATAAGTAGGAGTAAGTTGGATGTTATAACCTTGCCAAATCATGTATCTAGGTACCTTCTAAACGTATGGCAAATTTCGGTTAGAATGGACATCAAATATGGCCACTGGTCAGCCATCTTGAAAAATTTACTTCGGGCCATATCTAATCAATAGTAAAGGTTAAGATGGTTTTATGTTGCCTAAATATCCTCTACATTTATGCTAAGATTTCAGTTCCAACACACCGGTACTTCAAATATGGCCGCCGGGTGGCCATCTTGAAAAATAGAATTTTTGACATCTGCGGCCAACACACGAAAGCGGTTTGCTCACACCACTAACCCCTTCTGACGGTCTTCGAGAGTTTATGTCATTGATTAAATTATTGCTGATCAGATGAAATAAGCTTTACATGTATCTTGTCTGTACTGATTCTTCATCATTCACCATGAGTGTCACAGTTTTACTTCACCATAGACTTATCACAGAGGTGAGCACAATGGCCCTGGCCATTTCATAAATTGATAATTTACTGTTTATTGAATTTCTCATCCTATAGCAAATAAAAACAAATAAGAATATGCTAATCTGATTCTATGGACCTATGTTTCTATCTATTGGCAATACATTTATGGGGTCTCAAGCCACCCACTTAAAAGTTAGCTGTACATCAGTATCCAAGCCCCTGTACAAATGCTCTGATTTTGGTCTGTATCTTCTAAACGCACCATTTGCGGAACTTAAGAATTGGGTTTTTGTGGTCAGTGGGATAGAAACTAACCGACAAAGCAAAAAATGTCTTTCTACTTGAGATGTGAATTAAATCTTTGTTAGCTCCCAGACTAAAAGAACCGAACCCACCAAAGCACTACCCCACTGACCACAGCAGTAAAATATTGAGTTGAGAACTGAGCGCCAAATTCGGCATTATTGGTTCTATAGACAATATTGGGCGATTTTAATGTAATGCAGGAGGAAACCGGAGTACCCGGTGAAAACCTGCGCTGTCAAAGAGAGTCGCCTTCTCTATCACATGAGACACGGACCCGACCGGGAATCGAACCCGCGACCTCAGAGGTGACAGGCGCCGATGTTTCCATTGCGCCACTCTGACAGCCCAAAGAAGTCAAAGAATCCAACCCATTACCATACCCAAGCACTACCAGAATGAGTAGGCCTAGCCTGCAACCCTATGATAAAGTAGAATATAAAGCAGATGTAAAAGTGTTTACATCATGACGTCACTTTTCCTTCACACATAAAAAGCGTAAAATTAAATGTCAGGTGAAAAAAGATAAACAGCTGTTTAAAAAGCAGCAGTCCAGAGCGGACAACATGCGACTAACATCCGGCGCTAACACAAAAATAGCACACTTTTCACGATTTTTCTGCCCGAAAGGAATGGGAGTCCAAGCATTACAACTGCCTATACGCAATTACAATAGGCTGCAATTGTACGATGATATACGAATGGTCATGGCGTCTAGTCATGGCGTCACATCCTCATCCCTCGTTGAACAATAAGGGGTCTAGGTCCTGTCACAACGGCTTCATTAGTAACAGTCAGCCGCGCACCGCCCAAAGACGGGAGGAAAGTTTTAGTGACCCCAACACAATTTCCCCGATTTGACCTGGTTTTTTAGGGGTGAGCCCCATAAGCAAGTTCTTGTCTTAATTGGCTACCTCGGGCAAGGAATTTAAGGTAGCCTATTCTACCCACAGATACCACGTCGTGCCTTCGCCAGGATTCGAACCCACGCCCCTGGTTGTGAGTCCAGCATCCTAACCATTCGGCCACGATTGGTGCTCAGTCAATCATGAATGGGTCCACTCGGCATTGAATTGGACCATAGTGACTCCTATTGGTTAACTCCTATTCACGAATTAACCTACATGCCTGGGTGCTGTATATGACATGGGCCTACATGTACTGAAGTTGTCCTGCAGGCGAGGTTGGTTAACGATTCGCGAATAGCATTCTTGTAAATAGAAGATTTCGTCATATTGCTCTTTCAGTGAAGTATTTAGTTTTGACTGTTTTGGACGTACATGTAAGGTAGGGGTCGCTAACTTAGAATGGGATAAAAAAGTACCTCGTGTGGTAGGCCTACGGTAGGGTTAGTGTCGATGTTGGCGTACGTTTGGCCGTGGATGCGAGTCAGGCAAACGGGGGTGGGTCTTCTGGTGGCAAACGCTGTAGCAACGCCGACCTGATCTGACAATGGCCCGTATTTTAGAATGCTGCCCAACGTAAAGGAGTTCCTCACGGCTATTGTTCTCCTGTTGAAAAACATCTCTCGTGGACTAGATCATGAATAGCGAGTCACATCAGACACAGCTGTTCATAAGCCACATATAACTCATCCCATAGCACCAGCGCATACATTGATTCATTGAAACTATTCCAGTCTGTGGCTGTACAGTCTTTGACAAAAGTTTATCTCCACCTGATACCTTGAATATTTCAAATATTACTGGGCCAATTTTAATACGGTTTATTCCACATGAAAGTATAATCGTGTTGGTCATAAATTTAGGATATTTGGAAATATCGTAATTATGTAATAGCTCATCAGAAAAAAAACAAAACATCAACATGTTTATTATATAATTTTTTGCGACTTTTGTTGCAGCTTTGATGGATGGAACCTTCTAAAGACTTTGTGATTTGTTTCATCAAAATCTGTTGAGTGTGGTTGCTTATATATTTGAGATTATCAAAATTTCGATAATTTGAAAATTTTCAATTTTCCACTAAATTTTGATATCAGTAAACAGAGCTCACCTAAAACCGTAGAAGTATGAAGTTTTGGAACTTTTAGTGTAAACTGGTTACATGTAGAAGTTAAGCATATTTTCAAAATATCAACATTTCTGCCCAAATAACGCAAACATGGCAAAAAGTCCCAACATTTTGTAAACCCGTATTCCGAGGTTAGCTTCATCACCACCTGCACGACATCTTGAATATTTCAAATACTACTGGGCCAATTTTAACACGGGTTGTTCCACATGAAAGTATATCTTGTTGGTCATATTTCTGTATCAAAAATTTGGATATTTGGAAACATCATTATGCTATAGCTCATCAGGAAAAACTAGAAATTCAAATCAACATTTTTATTATGTAATTGTTTTGTGACTTTTGTTGCAGCTTTGATAGAGTTGAATGTTTAAGGATTTGGGGCTTTGTTTCTATGTTGAATGGTTGCTGAGATATTTGAGGTTATCAAAAGGGGCTGTTTCACTTTGAATTGAAGATTGCGATTTGTGATCCATGGGAAAACTGAAAGAGCTATGATCTTGCAATTTGCAGGGATAATTCTGTGTGTTTGAGACCAGATTCAATGGTACAACAATCAATGACATTTGAAGTAATTTTTTAAAACAATGGGTGTTTGAAGCCTTGAAGTTTCACATTGGAGCCAAAATATTTCTAAAACAACTTGGATAGGTTCGCAAATGAGTCAAGTGTAAAATAGGGGCAAAATATTCCAGTTATATTCAACGAAAGTACCAAAATAAGTCAAAAAAGTAGTTTGATATCACTCATTTGGAAGAACATGAACACTCTGAAGACCCTTAGGCCTATTGTTGACTGCCATTGTCAATACAGTCATAACAGCGACATAACAGGACTGGATGACTTTTTTGGCAACGTGGGTTGAACCATTCATCTGAACGGGGTGTTGTTTTTGGCATAAAAACGATTACAAGCTGATTCACTGAGGTAACCTGTCTAATAAAACATTCTTTTGAATGGTCATCAACCTACCCTTACTGCTCTGTAAGGAAAAGCAAGTCATGTAACTCTAATTCCAATGCCTATGGAGTTGTGGTGCTGGCTAGGTCCTGGCCTGATGTAACACTGTTCATACAATAGCTGTGACAACAAAGACAGCTGGTACATTGTAGGCCTACCTCGCACCCCACAAGGATCAATAGACCAGTCCTTTCCAGAAGAACTACATGGTAAGTTTCTTGCATTTCAAAAGCAGAATTTCAACATTTCGTGACATTTTTCTCGATTTTTATTTTACCATAAAATGAATGCCACCCTAATCCATATGCCAAATATCCTATAAAATAATCGATTATTTCTTTGTATGTGAAGAGTTTTAAATCCGTTTGTTTTAAAAACATACTTCAAATGTTTGTGATTGTTATACCATTGAAATTGGTCTGAAACACAGAATTATCCCTCCAAATTGCAAGATCATAGCTCTTTCAGTTTTCCCACGGATCACAAATCACAATCTTCAATTCAAAGTCAAACAGCCCCTTTTGATAATTTAAGATTTTCCTGCTTTTCAGCAAATTTTGATGCCATTATATACAAACTTTTGTCAAAGACTGTACATGTAGACAGGTGATATGTCACCAGCTCACAATGAAATCGGTAAATGCCCAGGGTAAATGCAAATGGGACTTCCCCGTATTGAAAGTCAGTGTGTGAAATTTCTCGTCCACATTCTAATCTCGTCCATATCGCGAGGGTGACTCACCAGTTAATACACAAAGCCCAAGAAAATTACTAAGACGACGAATTACGGTAAGACTTCACATTCAGGATAAACTTTAGTTAGTGCAATATAGGCCTAGAGCCTACGAATATAGAAGAATATTTTCCGAGCATTTTAACATGATTTATTCAGTATTAACAAGAGACATTGCAAATATCATGGTCACACCATGCCCGATGTATACTAGGCCTACTCTATGCATTGCATATAGTAGGCCTAATACACATTAATGCTAACGCTTATTTACTGTATCCGATGTGTTTAGTGGCCGCGGCCAGGAAGATCGTCGTGTCTTGATTTTCTAATTATACACGTTCCCGGTGTAACGTTAATGAATGTACCCTGTTAGCCAGAGTCCGGCGGACTGGGAATGACGGCCTCCGGACTATGAATTTACGGACACTCTGTAACGTTACAACAGTAGTGTCAACGGTTGTCCGCCCGCAAATCACCGTCCGACCATTGTTCAGGTCTGATAGGCCTTTGGCCTATTGTGAGTCACAGCGAAGGCAAGTCAATAGATTTGGAATAAGGGGCAAATAAAATCGTGGTCCGACCAGTTCGCCCCAATAGCCTAGCTCACTAACAGTCACTCGTTCTCTCCTTTCAGATCACAGGTTCACCAGTTGCAGGTTCGAATCCCACAGCAAACCTTTACTCTTTCTTCGTTAATAAATCATTTGCTCCGACATTTCAGGTACATTATATCATAATCTTTACGCACCACTCTGTTATGGTGATTGGCTTCATGTTGGTCAAATTTTGTAGACATATTTTTAAAAAACTTTTCTCAACTTCAGGACGATGCGGAGACGTGTTTTTTTTATCAATTTAAGCCTAATTACCAATTCAAACTTCAGGAATGGCCATGTTTTCCGTATATCATGTAAATTTTTGCTGAATTCATCGTTCGCTGAGGGGTTTCTGGGTTCCTCTAATTTTAATCAATACGTACTGTGTTAAGGCCTAATAGCCTATATAAATTGAAATAATTCAAATAAAACGTGTGGAGATGTAGTTCAAGCTTCTAATTAGTTTTCTCCTGAAATCCTGAGAAGACTTGCACTTTAGAAGTGTTTGACCTTGACCTCTGACCGTCCAGGTCATTGCGTAATGACTTGGACGGTCAGAGGTCAAGGTCAACTGTCCAGGTCATTGTGTAATCTGAAAGCTCATCCGTGATAACGTTGGTGTAGGTGAAGGTTTTAGGCTTCCATCATCACCAGGTTCTGACTTATCTCATGTTATCTGTGACGGTTGACTGTGACCTTGACCTTTGACCTTGAGAAGTCTTGCGCAACTGGAACAGGATCCTTGATTAAACCTATAGGGGATGGTTAATTCAGGCTTCTAATTAGTTTTCTCCTGAAATTCCGAGCAGATTTGCATTTTTAACTGTCTCCCTTGATCTTGACCCCTGACCTTCAAGGTCATTGCGTAATCTGAAAGCTCATCCTTGATAACCTAGGTGTAGGTGAAGGTTTTAGGCTTCTACCATCACCAGATTCTGATTGATCACATGTTATCAAATTGAATATCAAATCTCGCCATGATGTCAGCAAATATCATGTGACCGAGCAGGTGCAAACTGAAAATTTCAGTTGCAATAACCTCCTTGGATGAGCTATGATGTTGTATTTACCAGTTTCAAGTCGCATACTGTGGTAGATATATCAAATTTGATATATCAATATCATTATGATGCTCACCCTGGAGAATAAATTTGTTGATGCCAGTATCTTGCCGAGGGCCAAAAACATAGGGAAGGAACTTGTTACTAGTGCTCTACCTGGCCTCGGAGACGAGTTACTACGTATAGGCCGTGAGACATGCCCATTTATTTTTCACTTTCGTAGCGTAGTTCTGGTAACTAAATATTTCCTCCTGTTTTATATGAAGATGGACATGCTGAACACATTCAGCTTGTTACCACAAGACAAAACCTGCACATTTCCAAGATGGCCGCCCTTTTTAGAGGGCCAAAGGGGTTAAAAGTAGGGGTCAAAAATTTGATGTCTTCAAATCATATCAACATGGGTATCAAATTAAAGGTCTCAGTGAGTACAACAACATGGCATGCGTTTCATTCCCAAATATGTACACTGAAACACCTGAGGGGGTCAAAAAGGGCCAAAAATCCAACTTTTGACCCCTTCCCACTAGTTCCACGGGGGCTGCAGGTGGATGAAAATTTTTTTTCAACATTTCTCTCATAGAGCTTCAAAATGATACCCATGATGACACCCTTTGGGTAACAGTTTTCAAGATCCCGAATTTGGACCCTTTTTGGACCCTTTTTTGGAATCTCGAAAACTGTCACCCAAAGGGTGTCATCATGGGTATCATTTTGAAGCTCTATGAGAGCAATGTTGAAAAAAA
>NMRB01003235.1:21647-38198 GCA_002633025.1 Notospermus geniculatus | reverse complement strand
CCGATAGGTTTAATCAGGGATCCTGTCCCAGTTATACAATACTTCTCAAGGTCAGAGGTCAAGGTCACAGCCAACCATCACAAATAATATGAGACAGAACCTGGTGATGGTGGAAGCCTAAAACCTTCATCTACACCTAGGTTATCAAGGATGAGCTTTCAGATTACACAATGACCTTGAAGGTCAGAGGTCAAGGTCAAGCAGTTCTAAAGTGCAAATCTACTCAGAATTTCAGGGGAAAACTAATTAGAAACCTGCATTAACCATCCCCTATTTGTTTAATCAAGGATCCCTGTTCCAGTTAGGCAATACTTCTCAAGGTCAGAGGTCAAGGTCACAGATAACTAGCTCTAGAGTAGTAAACTTATCATCGGAAACCATAGACATCGCTCCGATGTCCTTTTCTTGTTGTAACCGATATTCTGTCACCTACCTTCTTCAAACAGCAGAGAGGCTACCCAGTTACCGCCCCTCCAATCAACCAGAAAAGGTCGTATCGGTAGTACAACCTTCACTTACCAGGAAACAGCAGGCCCGACACGACCACAGAAAAGGAAGACAACATCCACTTCTGAAAGGTTCGTATGGCTTTTCGAAGTGCTTTCATGCGGTCCAAACAGGAAGCTGAAGCCGGTAGCATGTTCAGAAAAGGTTTTCGCTGTCTTGTTGTACGTGACTCGATGAAGCGAAGACTCGACCGCGCGATGACTCGATGACCGCCAAAATTATCCAATGAAATTCAGCTGGTTATTTCTAAGAAGTGGAATGGATCAACGGGGGAAGTGAACCGTCGTAGTGTCGCCAGCTACCAAGAGGTGAATTGAGGTTGATATTCAGCGTAAATCATGAAATGAAGGATAGCCTCGAACTAGGCCTACAGCGCCAAAGTCCTTGAGAATTTACTATGGGTCCCTTTTGATGAAAATTTGTAGGGATTGGTCTTGTCTCCCTATTCCAAACCCCGGAGGAGGTATAGCGGTAATTTTCAGCCCTTTTGAGCTATGATCCTACTGCGTGTTCCTTACCGGAAATGTCCCAATGCGTCAAAGCTGCCATGCAAAAGTAAATTCATAAAAATGAACAAATGCACCCTGGTTATTCATGGTTGTACTTCATGACGTCATCAGTTTTGTGGTCATGTGCATCTTGACAAGACGCACGTGACAATCGTGGACGAAAATTTTCAGATCTTGGACGATATTTTATAAATCTTGCAATGTATTTTTTTAAACGAAGTGGCTATTTATCAAGCCCGGCTCGCTAAACAGTACGCAAAATTGGGCTTAAACGTCGAGCTGCCCGTATTTCCGGAACTAGGTGATAAATACTCTACCACTGTCTTCAGTGTGTTGCTTGGCACATTGCAAAGATGTGGGGACTACACCCCTGAGGTCGAGGGTTCGATTCCCGTGTGGTCATGATATTTTTCTTTTTTTTTCTTTTTCTTGTTTTCCTTTTCTTAGAGAATTATGTTGACTTTCCAAGTTTCTACATAGAACAAGGTTAATTTGCCTTTTTGGAAGTGGCTATTTTTACGACGATCCTTATTTTTACGACGATGCTTTTTGGGGAGTTTTTAGGGATTTAGGATTAGGGATTAGGGTTTAGGGTGTGTTAGGGTTAGGATTAGGGCTAGGGGAAGGGTTAGGGGCAGGGGTAGGGTTAGGGTTAGGGCTAGGGCTAGAGCTATAGGCTAAAAAAGGATTGGGATCGTTGTAAAAATAACGTACATGTAGTACATCGTATGTAAAATGCATTAGAGATCGTCGTAAGAATAGCCGCGGCCTAATTTTTTTTCTTAGTGGTGACACTGATAAAATCGTCTAGAATCGTTGCATCATCCTGCTGGGCACACCCTGGTGTTCGGACTCGCCGGCCGATTCCTGACCCACAAACCCCAGCGGATTAATCTTGAGACTGACGAAAACCGAGAGTCTGAAGCTAGGCATGCGACCACAGTGTCTAAGATTTGGGTCATCACACAGAAACAAGGGTTGAAAGAAGGGATAAATTGGCTTCGGAGACCCCATGTTGCGAGCAATAACACACTGCCGACTTCCGAACTAAACAAGCTGAAGCCATTGCATATTCATGACGAGGCGTGTCTTGCCAGCTCGACGAACAATGCTGAATTTGAAGCCTGCTTGGCAAGCTAGCTCGATGAATAACACTGAATGCACGTACTCCTCATCGAGCGGCTCGACAAATAAACCCGGTCTTTTTTAAAATTTGTTAAACCGTTTTTTAATTCTTGCAGTGATTTTTACATTCTTGGACGATATTTTTCAAATTTGGAGGAAATTTTACGATTTTTTTTGTTTTCTTATTTCGTAATAAAAATTAAATTCTTGGACTGTACTTTTTAAAAACACGTGAAGGAAAAAAAGCAGGCTTGAATAAATTCCGCTGCTTCACGCACAACCACAATCATGCATTCCAAGCGCCAATGACGTCACGGCTTTACAGTTATACTAAAATTGGGAATAGGTATGCGGTTTAACGAATGTTATTAAAAATATGCAAGAAGTGGCTTATTTCACCTCCCTAAAAATGTGGCATAGTAACCCATTGTTCTGAAATGTGGAACTCGAATTAAAATAAGGCATTCACCAATTATGCAGGAAATTTAATTGGCCTTCTTCGCACCTTCGAGTCATCGCGCCATCGAGTCATCGAGTCATGTACAGCCTTGGAAATTAGTAAATGGACAGTGAAAATGTTGTTTTTCTCAGAACTGGTTGATGATAATTGAATGCGGTTTTCTGCATATGATGGGCAAATTATCTGGCTATAAACGCATAGTGATGACTTTCAATCGGCTATCATAGAAATTGCCCAAATTCGGTGATTTTCAAAGTGACCTAAAATCAACATTTTTGCATTCAAGTTCTTTTCAGAAATCTTTACATCCGCCAATAGCTCTTACTGACAGATGACAACATATCAAGAAATTTGTCTCATTTGCTCCAAATCGACGACAGGTGGCGCTGCTCCCAATGCATTAACTGAATTTTACGCCCGATTTTGCGCATAAAATGCTCCTTGAAGGAAAACTCGCTGCATGAAAACGATGGGTAAAATTCCCAATCTGTCACAAAGAGTCTTTAGAATTCAGTGAGCCGTCACAGAAGGCCGAGCTCTGAAAGGTTTTCCTGCCAATGAAGAGATTTGTTGCGAAAACACCACAGAAATAAATGGAAATAGCGGTCAATTCGCTCCTCAGAACAGGGGTTTCCCAACAATATCAGCCTGCTACATGTTTCCCCTGATAGAAATGTAACGGGTAAAAACGCCATCCATAAGGTGTGATATTCAAAAAGCAAATCAGCTTATCCGTGTTGTGATCGGTCAATCAAATCGACTGCCTTCTTTGTTTAAACATTTTGACATGTTTATCATGTTGAGGACTTTGCGCATGCGCGAACTCACCGAGGAATTCCACAACAGGGGAATTCTGTGTCAGTTACAATGGAATGCGTTACCGCTATTCATGCACTTTCTCCTATTAATTTTCATGACAATGTAAAATGCCAGCGGTTACTGAGGTCTGTCGTGTGTGTGACGTCGCGATTTTTTTAAAAGCACCAGAACGCTATTTTTAGCTCTGTCGCCAAATGGGACATTTGAATGGAAAGTTCTTGATATGTTTGTCAATTGTTTTTACAAGAAAATTGGTATTTTTGCTAATTTAAACCGAATTTGTGCTGAAAATATCATTTTTGTATGAGCTCAAAGCCAATGGCTTTTTAGATGGCCCCTGCCCATTCATTGCCCTCAATCAATACACTCACTGAACAGTGAATACTGACATGTCTCCAGGACCTTGGTGTGCTCATGCATATTCCTGCAGTGAGTGGCTTTTGCGTAGTGTATTCAATAAACCTTTATTGAAATAGTCAAAGGACTTCCTAATCAACACCATTCAAAAGTTATGCAGTCTTACGTAAGATTTATAACAGCTTTCAAGAATAACTAGGGAATACCCAGACCCAGGTCATGAGTATTGATCAACAACTTGAGTAGTAGAGGTTACTGCGTAGGGGCTTTCTCAAGACTGATTGCCCAGTTGAGCTGACGATATTTGATAAAAAGGCGTTTATCTCAGTCTTGGGATTTCACATCTTGATGAAACTTGAACAAGGAACCATTTTTGAGGGTGGCGGACAAGTCTGCTGTGAAAAATTTTGGGTTTTTTCAACAAACAAAATAGTTGATTTTGGTCACTTTGGAAATCGCCAAATTTTGGCAATTTCTATGATAGCAGATTCAAGGTCATCACTATGCGTTTATAGGCAGATAATTTGCCTATCATATGCAGAAAACCGCATTCAATTATCATCAACCAGTTCTGAGAAAAACAACATTTTGACTGTCCATTTACTAATTTCCAAGGCTGTACAGCAAGCCCAACGTACTATGTTAGGCTCTCTACCGATTAGGAACATTATGCAATTGCTGCGTTGTCATATACTAGTATACATGTATAGTTGACTTTTATGCCGTATATATCGGGTGATTCAGAGAAAACGTTCAATTAACCTATGGCATTGCCACTTGGCAGGGACCAAGAGACGCGTAATCTGAGGTATTCTGCCAAATATCATTATTCATCTAGCTAGCAAACTTCCTAAATTATGACAAAAAGTATCACACTGTCTGAAAACGCAATATCCAGCACAGTGCAAGCCACCTGCAATGATAAATGCCAATCAAATGTCGTCTGGTGGCACCCGTCTCTACCTTGTTGCTGGTATAGCGTATTTTTCTGTCTTTTCATACCATGCCATGGCAAAAACAAATATTTTGTTATCTGAATTGGGTATCTTGCTTGTTTAACAATAACATGGACTTCAGCCCTGCAGATAAGGATTTTCCCCCACAAACCACGATTCGATTGAGTTAATCACATCATGTTTGTATGAAAAGGGTGGTCAGGGGCCGGTACGTATCGTACGGGAGGGGGCACGGCAGGGCACGTATCGTACGGGAATTTAGAAAGGTACAGCATCATGGAAAAAGCGTGTGAGGGCCCTTTTTCAACAAAATGGAAGGCCAATCTAGCACCTCTTTAAACGAATTTTTTCTATTTGCTTTGGATATTGCCTTTTTCACACAGTGTGATACTTTTTTGTCATAATTCAGGAAGTTTGCCACCTAGATCAATGCGATTTGGTGAATTGTGACTCAGATTGTGCGTTTCTGGGTCCAGCTAAGTTTGCCAGCTAGATCAATGCGATTTGGTGAATTGTAACTCAGATTGTGCGTTTCTGCGTCCCAACCAAATGGCAATGTCATACCTTAATTATAAAGACATTTATTAACCCTTAAAGTTCGGAACGTTTTTTTTTCTGAATCACCCGATACAAGTGGATTTTTTATCTCTCATAATAGAGTTGTTGTCTATTCATATTTGTTGGGCACTTCAAACAATTCACTGTAGGGTGACAATACTTACAATGTACAGCAACAGTTTGGGACGTTCAACAGTCATGAATAGACAACAACTCTATCGTCTACTGTTTATCTCGTTGGGTGAGCCACGGAGTCGCTGACCACTATAGAGATCACGGCCGTTTCAGGCTTTTGAATCCTTCCGTCGAAATGGTCTCATAACCTCGTTAGGTTCTTGTCGATGCAGTAATATGTCTTACGTGTTTCTTTAGGTGTTAACATCGTTACAAGGCAATAAGAACGTTGCATCATTGCTTGCTCATTTGCATTTCAAATGACAAACTTTGTACACAAGGAAACTACATACTTTCTTTTGTATATCTAGGCTCACCGATGTAAAGGGGTCCATCCACATACAATATTATTGCACAATATGGGGCCCAAAATGGGTGACATGTATTTCTGGCATAATGGATGGGAGAAAGATTGGCAGTAATATTTCCCATTTTGATCCCCATATTGTGCAATAATATTGCAACGTGGAAAAGCCACTTTAGAAATATCAGAAATGAGAAACTTTATTTGATGGCCGCATGCTTTAGACAAAATATCAGTGCACGCCTTCCTATCTTTCTATTTGCAAATAACCATTTGTGAGGAAGCTGTTGTCTTCAGAAAAAAGTTAAAGTACATATTTGTAAGAAACCTTGGAGTAGAAAACGAATGATACAGCATCCTGGTTGAATACATGTAGGTACCAATCCACAATACATGTATATTCATACAAACTCGATCACGTTTGTGAATTTTCTGTTTTTTGTGCGCTCATTTTGTTGAGGAATTCAAGACCTGCGCCTTGTTCTTATATAAGTCTCAGAAAGTGACGCAGTATTACTCGAACATCCGTTAGTAATAGGAGCTGTCAGCGAGTTGACCAATAGGTGTCACTACGGCCCAATTCAATGCATATAGCGGACCCAGTCATTATTGATCGAGCAGCAATCACGTAGATTTCCTGTACATTGGTCCGCTAGAACTTTGCTGCCATCTGTTGGCAATATGCGCGGCTGACTGCTCCTACTGACAACAGGATGATCAGTTATTTCGATGGAGGGCCAAACAGCTGTGGCTGGGAGGCCAACATCTCACAGCTGTTTGAACCTCCATAACTGATCATCCTGTTCTCAATTACTAACCAATGTTCGAGTAATACCGCGTCACTTTCTGAGACTTATATAAGAGCAAGGCGCAGGTCTTGAATTCCTCTACAAATGAGCGCGCAAAAAACAGAAAATTCACAAACGTGATCGAGTTTGTATGAATATACATGTATTGTGGATTGGTACTTATTCAACCAGGATGCTGTATCATTCGTTTTCTACTCCGAGGATTCTTACATGGTGAAATATGTACTTAACTTTTTCTGACGACAACAACTTCCTCACAAATGGTTATTTGGCGAATAGAAAGACAGGAAGGCGTGCACTGATATTTTGTCTAAAGCATGCGGCCATCAAATAAAGTTTCTCATTTCTGATATTTCTAACATCGGTGCGCTTAGATATACAAAAGAAAGTTATGTAGTTTCCTTGTGTACAAAGTTTGTCATTTGAAATGCAAATGAGCAAGCAATGATGCAACGTTCTTATTGCCTTGTAACGATGTTAACACCTAAGAAACACGTAAGACATATTACTGCATCGTCAATAACCTAAAGAGGTTATGAAACCATTTCGATGGAAGGATTCAAAAGCCTGAAATAGCTGTGTACCCTTGTCGCCTCCATTACAGTATTCTTCCTTTCTCTGTCCATCTTCCCCTCAAAACCCAGCTCCCAAGCCTCTGCGTTATTTCCTATAAAAATTCATATAAGACAAAGAAAGTCAACTACATACGAGATAAAAAGTAGTTGGTATAGCATGACTTATCCGGCCACCACGGCCAACATGCCAAACACGCGAATTATTGGGTGATATGAATAAAAATAAGTATTTACTGGCGACTATATGAATAAAACAGGAGTTATTACTGCAAGTAATTACTTGTAGCTACTACTAATAAGTATTACTTAATACTAGTGCAGTAGTTACTCCAAAAACAGTAAATGCTGCCGAGGATATGAATAATCAGCAGTATTCACTAGGACTTTCAAGGTAGCTCCAGACCTACCTTGGACACTGAAGCACACAGAAGTTTCAGTCAAAATCATGGCAACGTTCATGAATATACCGCATGTTTTGAGAAGAATTACAGAGAACTTTATCAATTTGAAGAGGAAAATGTAGTTTGGATTGCACAGAACTTCCCAGTAGAAAGTACAGGTGTTATATCTGCCAGTGTTTCTGTGGGTCAGTGTGTCCCCCCTATTGTTTGGGGAACGCTGGCAGATGGATCGACATCGGTTTCTCGAGTGTCCCCAATTATCAAGTCGCCGCTTATTCCGTCAGAAAATAGTAGGGGAACACTCACAGATGGGGAACACTGGCAGATGTTACACCGGCACAAAACATCCACTGAACCTCCCCTTTAAGAACCAAAGGTCATAATGGTGTCTTTCGCTTGATACACATACACAATAAAGGTCTATCCTCACTGACCGAATGGAACAAAGGAAATATTTTTAAAACACCCTTATTACCACATTTCAGTAATGTGGTTGATCAATTTCAGTACGGTGAACCCAGAACTCAGACGAGTAAAAACTAGTAGTGCAGAAGTGATTACTTTACAGTAATAGCAACTGTTTATTCATATGAATTCAAGTGTTCACTTCTACTTGGAGTAAAAACTTGGAACTAGTTACTTTTACTTTTAGTAACTACTGGCTAGTAGATTTTTATTCATATCACCCATTGAATATACAGGATCCAGGCCAAGTTATGAAAGGCCTTGTCAGGGTTACACATCACTTGAGAGTTTCTTTTTAACGACAGACCACAGTTTTATTCCACAGTAGGCCTAGCTTTAATCGACATAATTTACAAATGATCTTAAGTGTAAAATTTCTTTTGTTTGGAACAATAGTTTTAGGGAAATTTTACACTTAAAGGAGTTAGACGCCGAAGTTGTAAACAAGCTGGTTTGTTTACAAACATGGTCGGCAAACTAGTTTTATTCGTTCGTGCAGGTGGCAGCACCAGTCGCGCCCCGTGATCGTTAGACTGGTTCCCGGTCCGATGCAACTCACTCACGATATTCACGTCAGTACATATCACCGACAATAGGTGGCATCACCGCAGGCGTCGCGTGGATAGAGAACCAGCGAGTGAGTGTTTACAACTTGGACGTCCAACTCCTTTAAGATGTTTTATGCATACGGCCCCTGGTCAGTAAAAGTAAAACTGACCCTCACCGCGGAATAACCATTACGATGCTACTAGGCCTAGGACGATTTCCATTGAACATGAAACCCTGACTAGGCCTTTCATAACTTGGCGTGGATCGTGTATATTCAATAATTCGCGTGTTCGGCATAATAGGGAGTTTTCGCAAAGCCCCCGAAACGTCAACGCGAACGTCTATCCTTTTATTCGGTGCTCTCGTCGTGTCATCGAACAATGGGTTGGGCGTTCGCGTTGGCGTTTCCGGGGCTTTGCGAAAACTCCCTATTAGCCGTGGTGGCCGGATAAGTCATGGTATACAGAATGTACATGTACGAGAGAAAAAACGTACGTTCAGGATAAAAGTCGTATAGATCAGTTCAAATTAGGTCGTCGTTCATGACGTCATGGCGATTTCTTGGCAACCCGCACATGCGCAGTAGCCATTTTCCTTGACAACGCGGAGGATGGTGTGTTTATATTGGTTTCAACGAAGGATTCCGGCAATCGGCAGGATTTTTAGCTCAGCTGACCAAAGGTCAGCGGCGCTAGTCATATGTATACCGAGTGGCGTCCGTCTGTGTGTCTGTCGTCCGTGAAACTGGCACGTTTCGCAACCGCAAGGCCCAGGGTCATTTTTGTTACTTGCACGCGGGTGTCTACTTTTGTACGTTGGTTAAACGTCTGGTGATCTAATCACTCTTTATGAAATGCTGTCTAACTTGAACATGCGATTATCCCCTGTTTAGTCAGCGTTCTTGGTAGTTAGTCGCATCTAAGAGAAAAACACCCTTTACGAATATGGCCCAATAATTTTAAAAGAACTCCCGCCTCGTTTAGAAACTTGAGAGTCGAAGGATGCTAACCAACCATTTTTAGCTCAGCTGACCAAAGGTCAGCGGAGCTATTCATATGTATACTGAGTGGCGTCCGTCTGTCTGTCGTCCGTGAAACTGGCACGTTTCGCAACCGCAAGGCCGAGGGTCATGAAAGCTGGTGGAGTGATAGGCCCTAGGAAGGACTCGAAACAGGACCAAAAATGTTTGCGATCTGACGTACATTCTGCTCTCCAGGGGGCATTTTCCGTAAAATAGAAAACCCCAATAACTCAGTCCACAGGCAATATATCAAACTGAAATTGATAGGGTATGAAGCTTGATTTTTGGTACACCAAGTACAATGGAAATTAATTCGAAATTTGTTCTTCAGGGGGCACTAGGTGACAAAATTGAAAACAGCACTATTTAAATTTCCCGCGCCAGTTACTTTGACGTGTTGGCTGCTCTTTTGTTCATGGAATGACGAATCTTGGGAAATGTCGTGGTGCTTGCACAAAGTGAATCGAGATGAAATATACCTATGATCATCGCATAAAATCCCAATGGTCATAGACAATCGCCTATTTTGGTGCTATCAGCCGAATGAGGCCTATCGTCGGCCCCTCGCTTTTCACTGCTCGATCTCTAATCGGCTTCTCATTCGTCATTTCGAGTCTCCGACTCTGGCTGTTTTTTTTGCGTATGACAATAAAAAATCCTTATATTTCACACGATTCGATAGCATGACATGTCTTTAGTTTGATTGGGACCATCAACGACGAAGGGACAGGGAACTCGTGGTTTCATCAGGTGAAGTTCAGGACACATCGCTCTCAAAAACGCGACACGGCGACAGTCATTATGGTTCCCGATCACTAAGATCGGGAACCATATTGTTTTTGGTCATGGTGTCTGTGTATCTGTGTGTGTGTGTGTGTGTCTGTGTGTGTGGGTGTGTCCGTCTGTCACACCTTCATATCTTATCTCCTTCAACAGCTACAGCTCTGGTAACACATCCTACCCCTAGGTTTGTCAACCTGGGCAATCCAATGAGCTAATCATTTTCAACATCCGATGCCTCCATCATGATGTAATCAACATAATATCAGACTTGATATTTTGTCCGACACGCTGTTACCTGATGCCACAACTCAGCTCCTTTAACACCTAGAGCAACAGAAACAAGTTCTACCCTTAGGTTTTCATACCCTAGGAATCGAATGGAGTGATTACTTTTGATCTGAGATGTTGGGGTCATGGTGATATCAATATCACAAATTTGATATTTTGAGATAACTTGCCATATTGTCAACTGAGCAACATGAAACAAGTCTCAGTTCACGCCTGCTTATTCAAGGACTGGACTGTGTTAAAATTCTCAGCCTCACGTGTCCGGGTGATTGAAATAGCATGAGATTTTGATATATCAAACTTGATAATTTGAAATATCTCTGCCTGTGGTAGAGATAGAGGCATGATATCACCCGTTATTAGGTTATCGATGATGCCCATTTCGATTAGTATGCAATGACCTTGGTGATCAGAGGTCAAGGTCAAGGTCAAACTTGGTAATTTGAAATATCTCTGCCTGTGGTAAAGGTAGAGGCATGATATCACCCATACTTAGGTTGTTGTTGATCCCCATTTCGATTATGCAATGACCTTGATGATCAGAGGTCAAGGTCAAGGTCAAACGTGATAATTTGAAATATCTCTGCCTGTGGTAGAGGTAGAGGCAGATGCATGATATTAGGCATACCGGTACTTAGGTTAATTCCTTTTTTTCTGTACCTTTTTTACCTAGTACCTTTATTACCTAGTACCTTTTTTACAGGTGTGAAAGTAACCCAGGTCCTAGTATGCAGGGTCCGCGGGACCCTAACTCCTAGGATTCTAAGTCCTACGGACTCTAACTCTTAGGAATCTAAGTCCTACGGTCCTGGACAACTAGGAACTGTAGTCCCAGGACCAAGAATCCTAGGAACCAATGTCCTAGGACTGCGCCTCCTTAGGAATAGAGGTCCAACATTTAGAAACAGCGGTCCTAGGCGGACCTCCGTTACGATAGAAATCTAGGATCCCACGTCCGCCGGACTCGCTTTCCCAGGAATGCAGGTCCGGCGGCCCTGCTTTCCTAGGAACGCAAGTCCGCTGGACCTGCTTTCCTCGCAATGCAAGTCCGGCGGCCCTGCTTTCCTAGGAATGCAAGTCCGCCCGACATAACTTCCGAGACAAACACGTCCACAGAGACCATTACATTCCTCGAAATCAGAGTCCTGCAGACCTACGATTTTACAAATCCACGTCCAAAAGACATGTGCTCGCAGGAATGAGGGCGTATACAACAAGGCTTCACGTGCGTTTTATATCAAGCATACTATTGTGTTACATGTATGTGATCAACCGTTCCTCTTAAAGATGAATTATTCGAATAAACGTGCGCCTAGTAGATCATGCAAGATGCACCACAATGTTCGAAGATGACAAGAAAAAACAATTTAGGCTAAGAAAAAAAAGAGGCTGCCCGACGGGGAATCGAACCCGCAGTATTTGCGTACTATGCAGGTCTCCGAACCACTACACCACGAGTGACTGGCCGACCGACGACCGATTATTTTAGCTATTTGAATGCATGTCCTATTAAACAGCTATACAGGTTCTATTGCGCAAAAGGGGAAAGGACTTTAGTTACGGCGGACTCTGATTTCTGTCACTGCTGTAAAAGAAATCTAAGTCCTCTAGTAATCAGTGTCCTACTTGTTAGGCCTATATAGGATTGGTAACCCAGGAACGGAAGTCCCCGTAGGACAATGGTTCCTAAGGAATGGAGGCTTGGAGGGCCCCCATTCCTTAGGAACCAAGGTCCGAAGGACCTTGGTTCCGGGCGGACCTGCATTTCTTTCACACCGGTACATTTTTTACCGTACCTTTTTATCTGATCTCTATCAACGTGCCTTGATCTCTATCAATGTATCATTCATGTACCGGTAAAAGCACCTGTATATCGGGAACCATACGACATTTACAATGTCATCTTGTTATGGATTTTGTCTTATTTGTTCTCATTTGATAAACCGAGAAGAGACGAATTCTGTCCCGGCCGCGGCGTATCCTTCCTCAAGAAAGTTCATAACTCTCGGAGACGGTCAAAACACCCTGTTGTATTGAATAGCAAGCTACTATTGAATGGTGGAGAGCATCGCCAGATCAGATATATGCCCTTTCTCACTTCATCCACCATTAGTGACGTCAGTCGTGGATTGGTTCCCATATGGTCATGTGTCATGAACTGGTCACACTGATAAGGTGGAGCCGTTTCAGATTCAAACATTCATAGAATCACTAAAACAACCTCTACACGGTTGATTTTGGTGTCATTTCGAAGATAAATTAGTCTAGTTTAATGTCCAAGAAACAAAAATTAAAAATAATCAGCGGTTTTTTAATGATAATTAAACATATGGAAAAGGTCAGAGGTGGAGCAACCTGGCGGAGCTAGTGGCAGTGGCGGAGCAAGTGGCAGTGCAGGTGGAGTTCCTAGATTTTTGTTGTTTTCGAGCGATTTTGAGTATCAATTCGAGTTTTATCAGCAGGTATCCACACTTGAACTTGCCACAGAGCATGTAGACTGCAGTAGGAAGTGCTGGCCATGCCATACCATGATATGAAACTGAATCGCGGCGGCACCATTTTTGATGACCATGACAGTGTTTTGGATTGAAAATCACCTTTCTCTTGGTATGGGTGTTGTGTGAAGGATGATATAGTAATACGTTATTAAGAAACCAGCTCCCTTTCAGTGTCATATATCCTTTTCGTAGAATTAACCCTTTGTTATGCAACAGTGAATGAATGATTCGTTCGTCCCGACAGCGACAATGATGACCGTTCATTATTGTGCATGTACGTACATAAATGTACTGAGGACCAAGCACATTGCCCCTGGTCTTCCAACAACATGTATTTTTCTTCGTATTTTCCTCTTCGAGTGATTTTGACAATGACATAAGTCCGGCATTTTTTTTTCTGGGATTTGAATTCTTTGAATGCAGTCACTGAAAATGTGTCAGCACCCAGATGATGAGTGATGCACCAGTATTCACTTTTACAGTTGTCAACTTCAGATTAGTGTCCTCGAGATGAACTCTATCATGTCTATGTGCCATCTTTAATAACTTTAACTGGAAAGGGCTAACATTATCTATTCTTTTCCTCAACTACCTGCGTCCAGTAGGCCTATGTCTGGGCACAATCCCATAGGGAATAAATTGAAATAAGCACCACAGAGCCAACTACTAACTGTTGATGGTCATTTAACCGACAAGTAATTTTGGGACACCCTGTACAACAAAAGTTGATTGATTATGTCATAAAAATATGCTATACACATTTGCTTGAGTAACTGAAGCAATTCCATGAGAAAAATGGTTCGATTAAGAAGTGGAGTGTTCATTGCTATTACAAATTATCATTATCTTACATTTCACATATGGGATGATTACATAAGAAATATAAGCAAGGAAAAGTTTCTATCGAAATTCTAACTGGCGAAATGTGTGCTGTGATGCATCCTGAACATTTTAAAACAGATACTGCTCATTTTTGTTGGAAAATGTCGTTTTAATCTAGTTTTATGTTGACCTATGTACGTTTTGAGAAAACATGTAAAATGTGTGTGGTTCGTAATGGCTTTTCCATTACATTTGTTAGTTATAAATCATGATAGCTCTCTTATTTCTTAATATTTTAGACTGATTTCTTCACTGACATCAGCAGGGTGGTACAAGCTGTGAAAATCGAAAAATCGGTCATTTTGACCATGCAACGAAAATTTTGACCAGTTAATGACTCGTGACCATATTAACTCCTTCCCACCCAATGCGTCTCAAAAGATATCTATCTCACTTCACCACGAATTGCAGGCCTATCTGGTGTTAACCCATTGTCACCAAGTAGGTCTAATACAACATCCATCTCGACTCATAAGTAATATAGGCCTATTAACCCCTTCCCATCTGATGCGAGGGTCCATGATTTCGATTCCGGCGGAGAGTTGAGCCAAGGTAGTTATGTTTGTTATTATCAAACTAAATGAAGTGTTGGTTTGAACTGACCTATTTCCATGACCTAGTGACCTACTTAAAGACCAGTTGAGCCAATGTAGTCATGTTTGGTATCAAACTGATGGTAATGAAGTGTAGGTTTGAACTGACCTACTTCCATGACCTAGTGACCTACTTAAAGACCAGTTGAGCCAAGGTAGTCATGTTTGGTATCAAACTGATGGTAATGAAGTGTAGGTTTGAACTGACCTACTTCCACGACCTAGTGACCTACTTAAAGACCAGTTGAGCCAAGGTAGTCATGCTTGGTATCAAACTAAAGGTAATGAAGTGTAAACTGACCTACTTCCATGACCTAGTAACTTACTTAAAGATCAGTTGAGCCAAGGTAGTCATGCTTGGTATCAAACTAAAGTTCCACCTCTCCTTTAGCATGCTTCATTACACCTACAACTTCACCTCAAGTCAACTGTCAGCTGAGCGCCAGGCCCATGGGCCTCTTGTTAAATTAAAAAGTGCACAAGGATTGGGAAGTAATGTAATCGAATCCCTGTGATTGTAGAAGATGGTAGGGTGTTGTTCTCTATGCCTTTTGAATACAGTGGAACCTCCCTTAACGGACACCTCTGCCAGGAGGACACCTCTCTATTAAGGACACCAAAGTTCAGTCCCAAATTGACCATTTCTATTCATTTCAACCTCTATAATCAGGACACCTCTCAATTAAGGACAGCATTTGTCAGTCCCGAAGGTGTCCTTAATAGAGAGGTTCCACTGTAGTTTGTTCCAGGGTCAGCTGTGCGTCTTTTGCATAGGCAAATATGGTGACACACATACTGTAAAGCAGGAAAATTTCGCGAGAGTGTATGAGTCGCGAAAATTTCCTGTCGCGAATGTGAGTACACGAAAGTGATAAATACGGTCCGTGAAAAAAAAACTGAAAAAATTGGCAGAGACTCACGAAAATATCTTGCCGCAAATATGTCTATAATTCTTGATTCGCGAAAATTTCCAGCCGGGAAATTATCTTGCTTTACAGTAGTATTCTGCAACATGTAGGCCTAAACATTGCAAAGCTTCCACCTAGATTTCTGATGAAAACAAGTTAAAAGAAAAAACTGTGCTAATATTCTGTGGTCTCTACTTTATAGAGTTGTTAAAATTCATATCAGTGTAGCTATGAAGGAGGAATCCTGTTAGTCTTTTTGTTTTTGCTGATGATAGTACCGTATATGTTGTTATGGCAGTGAAAGTGTCAATGAAAGGTCTATGGGCCATATTCATTAAGGGTGTTTAGCCTTATCAGCGTGCGAGTTCTGCATTACACAGGTTAAAGGCCTAGAAAACTATTGTCTGATGTCTGTATGGTGCTTCACCAGAGGCGTTTACCCGCACGATAATCACACGCATCCAGTTGTCCTGCGTCGAACGATCAGGCAGGTTTGTCTAAAATTTGTCCAAACTTTCTTTTGTCCTCCCACACTGAGACGCAGGAAAGTTAGACGCGTGTGATCATCTTGTGGGTAAATGCCAGAGATCAGGCAGCATACAGAAAGCAGAACAATAGATTTCTAGGCCTTTAACCTGTGTAATGCAGAATTTGTACGCTGATTAGACTAAACACTCTTTATGAATACGGCCCTATGAGTTCCACATGCACTTGTTTAAATAGATTGCACCGATGATAATATCCCCTTTTTGTCGCCGAAACATTGTTAGTGTTTGACTGTTTTCCGTCTTTGCTGCTCACGCAGCGCTCGCTTATGTTGTGAAATGAGTGCCACTGTAGTGGAGCGGCAAAGACAGGAACCAGTCTACTGAAAACGCAATATGAATAATCTTTTATACATTCCTTAAGGCTTGTTCACAATGGCGGCACGGTGCGATGCGAAATTTTTCACGCCAGATTGCTCCCATTGTTAAGCCTATAGCTGCTCACACTTGTGGTGCGATGCGATG
>NMRB01003235.1:6516-21634 GCA_002633025.1 Notospermus geniculatus | reverse complement strand
CCCCCCCCCCCCCGATTGCTCCTCCTGCAGTATTTTTCCGTGTCGAATCGCCTGCCGCATGAGGATTTGAATGATGTCATTTCCACTAATCATGACCACTGCACGCACCGCATCGTGTCAAAACTGACACCGCTTGGCGATTTTTTCACGCATCACACCACATCGCACCATGCCGCCAGTGTGAACAAGGCTTTAGACTCCGAGCGCAGTTGTGGGGCATTTTGGACCTTGTCCACTCCTTTGGTCCACAGTAAGTTTTTTCGGAAACTTACTCTTAAGTGAAGTCACTTCTGTTGCGATTCTTTCCAGGTCCAGCCACACTTTGACTGGACTAGGCCTAAACTCGACCACAACTGAAGTGGTGTGATACTCCGTAAAAAACGTTTATTTACTCCAGATTTATTTATTTTGAAAATTTGTTCTTTATGTATATGTTGAGTACATGTAGTCTTTATGTATAAATTGAGTAAGATACTAAAACTAATGGGTGCCAGTTTCATGGAAAGTGCAGGATGACTCTAGGGCCCGTATTCTAGAAGCCTCTTAACTCTAACCTCCACTTTAATTATTATTATTATTATTATTATTAAGTGTATTTATATAGCGCCGCTTTAAAATACATGTATATTGTCAGTGGCACTTTACAATGGCAAAGAGACATAAGTAAAATACAATATAATGAGTAAAACAGGACAACATAAATAGGTTATCTTTTAAAACATTTGATCATTTACGTAAAACAGTTGATAAAAAGGTGCATTTTGACACGTGGCTTAAAATCTTGATAATCGCCAATAATCTACCGGTAATATGGCAAGGAAGTGCATTCCAAAGCTGTGGGGTACTGGTCCTGTATGCCCTCTCTCCGGCTGACTTCTTTTGTGGAGAGGTAGTGCAAAGTCGTGGTGCAGCATCCTGTCTGGTGGATCTCCTCTAAGGTCCACTTTAACCCAATAGAGCCCATGCAGCCCTAAACCGCCCTGCTGTGAGCCGCCTAGAAGACCGCGCCCACTTTTTGACAAAAATCCCCATCACAATGTAGAAATCAAAATCACCAATTACTACCAGCACCGCCACAATCCGCCATGTCTCGAGATGCCGATACCGCACCTTGACTCATTATACTGTTCTCCATTCAGCTTAATGCAGTGGCATTTCATGGCGGTGAAGGGTATAGATGGAAAGTGCAAATAAATAGGCGGCTCTATTGGGTTAAGCTTTTGTATTCTGCCCTGCAAACAATAGCTAAAAGCAAACCGTAGAGTTAGGGAAGCTTCTAGAATACAACCCTAGGAATCTTGTTGCCTGATGCCAGTGGCGGTGGTGGGTTTTCTTATTAAACGGTAGTGTGAGAAAAATTATGAACATGACGTGAAATTCCACCTATCAGCCGAAGGAAACAAATACGTTAATACTCATTTAAATACATATTGGATGACTTTTTGATTTTTAAAACTAGAAGTTTTTTCAAATGTAAGCCCTTGTAAAGCTTCCGGCCTATTTGACCCATATTAAGAGTGATATAATGAGTATAACCAGAGTGTTATAGTGAGTATGACCAAAGTTATATAATGAGTATAACCAGAGTGGTTTAACGAGTATGGCCAGAGTGATGAAATGAGTATGATCAGAGTGATGAAATGAGTATAACCAGACTGGTATGAGTATGGCCAGAGTGATAAAATGAGTATAACCAGAGTGGTGTAATGAGTATGACCAGATTGATAAAATGAGTATAACTAGAGTGGTATGAGTATCACCATAGTGACATAAAGAGTATATCCAGAAGTTATCCCTGGAGATGTACAGTGCTTTGTGGGGTCAATTTCAGCCCATAATCGTCATAACATTAGGGCAGTGTATTTTGAAAATATTAACTGATGATCCATGCATCAGGTGTGAATTTTTAATTTGTTAGGAAGTTAACTAGTTGATACTAAGTACTGTTACCGATAATTAATTTTTTGTAGATAATGTGCTTGCTCTTTGGTATTTTTAGCAATGCCTATAGTTGTGGTATACGGGTTATTATGGTGTGGTGTTCTTCTGATACATTACTTTTTCCACGTGGTGGTGTCACTAACCCATGAAATAATATGGGACCCTGGCTTATTTGCAGTCTTCAGTATTATACATTGTCTAAATTGTTACATCAGGTGAATTCACAGGTTCATGTAAAGATTTTCTGTGAGATGTGGCGGTTTATGTTTCACAATTACAATTAAGGGCCGTATTCATAAAGGGTGTTTAGCCCAATCTGCGTACAAATTCTGCACTACACATGTTAAAGGCCTAGAAAGCATTGTTTTGCTTTCTGTATGCTGCCTGATCTCTGGCATTTTCCCACAAGATGATCACACGCATCTACCTTTCCTGTGTCTCAGTGTGGGAGGACAAAAGAAAGTGTTTGACAAATTCTAGACAAGCCTGCCTAGTCGTTCAACATTTCCTTTGTCCTCTTGGGCTTAGACACAGGACAATTGGACATGTGTGATTATCCTGCAGGTAAACGCCTCTGGTGAAGTACCATACAGACATCACACAATAGTTTTCTAGGCCTTTTAACTTGTGTAATGCAGAACTTGCACACTGATTAGGCTAAACACCCTTTATGAATACAGCCCTAAGGCCCCGATTACGTAGAAGTATACGGTATACAAAAACGCCGGTTAACGAAGGCTTTAAATGGATTCACGACCGTGAAGCCTTTGTTAACTGGCGTTTTCGTATACCGTATACTTCTATGTAATCGGGGCTTAAGAGTTCCATGTGTGTATTTTGAACTCATATCATCAGGAAATTTCCGGTTTTATTGTAATGTAAGTGAATATCCAAGATGCTCCTCCACAAATTGACAATAATTTTACGCCATGGACTATAATTTGGGCACACTTTTGACCAGTTGCAGTTTGGGCGCACATCAAATTCACTACTAGGCCTTCTATGGCCTAGCCACGATGTAATTGAAAGGCCTGAGTGCCGTCTGTCTGTTCTCAGCATAATACTTAGACTGGTGATTGAAAGATTTGCCAGTCCATCATTATTGCTACATTAGGCTACAGAATTTTACATTCACGTCCAAGGGAAGCACATAGTGCAGTGGTTGAGTGTCGGACTGAGAGGCACTGGGTTCAATTCTTGGCCAAGTCGTCACTCCGTAGACCAACTCTCTGCTGATCTGAAAGATCAAATTTGTGCTGACTGCTACTCCTCACCATCTGATTCTCACCAGTCTATCTGGCCTAACGCCCATCTAGCCTGGTTTGAATCCATCACATTTCCCGCTTCTGAGGAGCTCAGAAGCCTCAGCCAATCATCGGGTATGTGAAGGCTAATCAATGTGCCAATTAAAATCCGTGTTACAAATGTGTGCGGGAAGAGAAGAGAAAGTGCCGAACGGTGATTTGTTTCACGAGTTCTGATTGGCTCGGAGGCGGGGTCAAGTAGTGATCAGATTCCTTTGTAATTTATGAGTTAACGCAAAAGATGACATTATTGGGACAAGGCTAAAGACACAGTCGATGGCCTTGTTTGGACAAGATGCTCCTCACTGACTTGGGTGATGACGTGAAGTGCTTTTAGACTCCATCACTACAGAAAGCACTACTTAAAGCCTTACATTAGGGTATTACATATATATGAAACTTGGAAATATTATTCTAGTCATGAAAACATCAGTGTGAAAAGTTATTGAACCCGTGTCTTTGATCTCTCTGGATACAGTTGAACCTCTCTTCGCAGATTACTCTCTTGTAGGAGTAGGGTTGCTTCGTATTTAAAAAAACTATTATGAGGGTGGGCCTTGAAGATTTTCTGGGATTGCAAATCAATTTAAGTGGAATTAGGTCACAATAGCTTTTGAATGCATTAGGCCCCGATTACATAGAAGTATACGGTGTACAAAAACGCCAGTTAACAAAGGCTTTCAATGGATTCACGACCGTGAAGCCATACCCGGCGTTTTCGTATACCATATACTTCTATGTAATCGGGGCCTTACCATACATGTACAGTGTATTTGTTGTTATCCATCCCTTACAAACATTCCATGTAGTGTTAAAAATTTGAATTCATACTCCCAACCAATGGGCCTCATTTGTGTTCAGTGGGAGAACAGTCGATCAAAGTAACACCTCTATATTTTATCAAGCTGTTGCGTCTATCAAACATGCTCCCACTGATTACCTATGGCGGCAGTGTCTTTTACCTTTGCTGAGCAGCATGTTTTTCTCATTTAAAGCGATGTGTCAGCCAAAATATTTGAATGCAAAAGGGGACGAATCTTTGTTTACAAACACTCATTTCCTGCATTCTGATTGGCTGTGAGGACAATGTTTACAAACATCATCCTTCTGTTTACAAAACGACTGTCGATTCGCTTTAAACAACAACTTTTTTTCAGCTGTCACTAAAAATCATTCTCATGCAATGCTGACTCATTTTGCTGATGGTGCCAGGGAGCCTGGGGTGATACCATTATGAAATTCACTACTAGATTTCAGGTTGTAACACTTTCTTTGCTGTGATAGTGGTAAATTGCTCTGTAATAAAGTAACATTTTCTAAATTTTTCTTGTCATTTTCATATCCTTTTGCCTTTTTGCCCAACATATAGGGCCTACTAAGAAAACCATGAGTAGGCCCTAGGACTTAGTGTCAGTGACAAGTCCCTACCCCTTCCACACAATGCTGGTCATATCATATACCATTGAGGTCAGGCATGGATCCAGAGGAATCGGAACCAGTCATTGTTGGTTCAGCCGCCGGGCGGCTTGAGATACATGTCACAATGAGTAGGCCTAGGCCTATGCCTAGGCCAATAATACGTGTGGATTAGGCCTAGGCCTAATTGTAACGTCGACAACAGAACAGTGGCTTGGTATACAATAATGACATGAACGATGGACACCCGAACCATGGAGGGGTGTACCTCTCCATGGTTCGGGTGTACAGACTGTATATTATAGTACAGAGGGGATGCATACATACTAAAGGGTGTCTCAGGGTCAAGGGTGTCTCAGTGTTGAAGACGAACTCCTGTGACTACACCTGGGGACGAGTGTCTCAGTGTTGAAGACGAACTCCTGTGAAATTTGAATTTGAATTTGTGACTACACCTGGGACGAGGCTGGGTANGCGCCTTCTGCGCATGCGCAATGGTGAAAGTTTATTCCTCCAAGGGCGAAGAAACATCCGATAATTCCGACCTTTCGAACCTTCAACTCCCAAGTGACCTTTCGCTCCGGAAGTCAACAAACCAATGTACAGTACGATGTACAGGGATATGGCGGCGTGTTTTCACTGTCCTTCAAACTTCGGATTTTAAACGCTTTGGAAGTGGTCAGATTTTTTGGGCAACGGTAGGAGTGTCATCTAGAATATTGAAACTTCATGATAGGATACTTTTTAAATGATGTCCTGCTTCCAGAGCTTCACCAGCAGTGAAAACATTTCGCCCTTCTCAGACGGGAGAATTTCCTCCACACAACATGGAGTGCTGAATCACGACGTAGAATATCCCAAATATTCGAAGTCGTGAATTTCATGACTAGCCTACATGTGATGTGTAGGCCTAGGCCTATGTCTCTGTACATTAGGCCTATCCTGTAGGCCCCTACATCTCTGTGTGCACGGAATGTCAAGTTTGACAGCTCACTCTCAGGGCTTTGCGTTGTGCCGCTGGCCCCCTGCCCGTGCCCCTCAAGGGAAGGAATTTAGGCTTGGCCTAGGGCTTCTAGCTAGATTCAACCGCTATGAGTAGGCCTAGGCCTATGACATACTTGATTGAATGATTCATCACTCCACCCAGGAATGGATAGCACTGGCTGCCCTCTGGCCCCCGGCCCTCCTGTCCTGGCCTCGCCTCTGCCCACCGGGGGGGGGGGGCAGAGGGGCCCCAGCCCTCCACCGCACTGCCCCCCTCCCAGTCTGTCATTGTGTGATTCAATAGGCCTTTGATTGAATTGAAACCTTGCGTAGGCCTAGCCTATTTTTCAATTTGTCTTAATTTCTTTTAGAATGGAGGATTGTTCCAGGTTTGTGACTTTACATTTATGTGAACCGAATGAAGCTGTTCGGATTGTTTAACTGTTACGTTTTCACTGCAGGGATTTTACCATTTAGCCACACTGTCTGTAGTGTCAGGGTTCGTACGCATCCTGGAAAACCTGGAATGTCATGGAATTTCGAGTTAACAAAATTCAGGCCAGGAAATCCTTGAAAATCAGTGAAATTACCAAGATGTCCGGGAATTGTCATGGAAAATCGAGTCCCTTTCAATAAAGACATGAAAGAGAAAATGTCAAAAGTAATTCTTTGTCAAGATGTTCTTAATCCCCACCCCCAGGTCTCTGACACCTCCCCACATCAATTTCATGGAGAGTCAGTATGGGAGAGTATCCTGAAATTTTGTGCTTTCCATGCTGCAGTGTCATGAAATTTTGCCATTCCTGCCCTGGAAAGTCCTGGAAATGTCATAGAAATTTGGGAGACAGGAGGTGTACAAACCCTGGTCTGTTGAACTATTCTAGATTCACTTGACATGTTCATGAAGCAGCTGGTAAATCAGACCTAAGACAAGTTTGGCTAAGTGGAAGAAAGTCATTGCAGCTTTTTTGTTTTGATTTATTTCATTGGTTTTGTGTTTTATGTTGAGTGCTAACAGGGCTTCCGCTAAGCAGCGCGATTGCGGAATTCCCACCAAAACTCCTGTCACCTGCAAGAAAAAACAGTCATGTCCCGCGCATGAGTTTTCAGTAAATAAAAAATCTATCTTTATAAGCTAGTAAAGCCGCCATTTCAACATTTGCAATGTAAGCCTACCTTTCCAGGTCTCACTACACAGTTTTGGTGAGGTGTCACTACACAGTTATGGCATATCCTGCACATTTGGTGTCACTGATGGTTTTTGTGTCCCCACTGAAAAAATGAAACCCCTCCAAAAAAAAGTTTGAAAGGGGACAATCCCCCATCAAAATATTTTGGCGGAAGCCCTGGCCAATTTGCTGAATTTTCAATTCACATGCAACGTTGTTTATAGCGTTGAATATGCGTAGGTGATTTGAATGAACAAAAGCCTGCTGTCAATCTGGAACTCCAGGGGCCGTATTCACCAAGGGTGATCATCGCGCGATTAAGACTTAGACGCGTGTAACTTCACTAAATGCACACACTTCCACCATGCTTTTGAAGAAGGAACACGGGTCTAAGTCTTAATCGCGCGATGATCACCCTTGGTGAATTCGGCCCCAGATGTTTTGAAGCATTGTCTTGAATAGCAGTTGATGAGCTTGTCAGTAGATAGATTATTCAATTGAAGGGTGTACTTAAAAAGGGATTGGAAATTGTGGCTCTTACATGTATCTTCATTATCTAAGTGGGTGCTGATGACAATGCCAGTTTCCCCATCACACCTCTCTCACACCATGCGTTATCCTCAGCGGTAAATGTTTTGATCACAGACCCCAAGCTAGAATTTAAGAAGGGTAGGGCGTTTTTCTGAAAGAGGGCACCTTTGAGATTGAAAAGGGCACTCACTTGGCACTTTTGGATGTAGACCTATGCGTCCCAACAGAAATTCAATACTACACTTTGTCAACTTCCAGGACTTACCGGTAAATGTAGCTTCCAGGACTTCCAGGACTTAGGACTTGTGCTAAGTCCTGGAAGTTGACTTCTTGATATTTACCACTTTGTGTCAATTTTTGTGCTTTCTTCTTTGGATACTTGTATTAAGGATTGAAAAAAAATGTGATGAGCCTTGGTTCAAGTGAGATCAACCAATCAACAATGTTTATCCTATCCAAATGCACCATAATGGTAGATCTACTTCAAAAAATGGGCAGGGTGCCTTTGACATACATGTAGTTCAAAATGAGGACAGGGAGCATTTTGTGACCTTAGAAAGAGGGCGAGGCGCTGCGCCCCTCTAAATAAAAGCCTACATGTAGCTAAGGGTCTGGATCATCTTTACCAGTGCCGATGATTTGGCAGGCATCCGTCATGTCCGTATCCACACATGTACTGTACCTCCCTCCTCATGCCAACGACGATCCGATCCTATCAGTGGCGCTTTTAGAAGTATTTTTAAAGCCTACATGTACATGTTCCTTCCTGGATAATGAGATGTAGCATAGAAGATGCAGGCATGGCTTAAATTGTAGAAGTTGAGGCAGATATCAACACAGTGTATTTTGCATCAATCGAGGCTTTGCAATGACGTCAATCATCCTGGCGGCCATTCTGGAGGACACAGGGCGCAGAGGTGTGACTGTGAGCCGACCTTGACGTGACTTGCGTGAAGTGCGCCACGCCATCGCTTGACGTAACGTCATTGGGGCATGCACGGCTCATTTCGCTGCATCTCTGCAGCATGTGTCCTCCACTTGGCGGCTTGTGACGTCAATGCAAAGCCTCTATTGTAGCTTGCTGTTACACACTTATTCAGACACATGTAAACAAATTCATTGTGGCTCTTGCATGCTTTACAGTACATGTAGTTCAGAAGAGGGCAGTGTACCCACACGATGCATCATCCCCCTTCTTGCATACCGGTAAATAAAACCATTTCATGAGTAAATGTCACAAGTGAAAATGTCTCTGGCAGAAAGCAAATACTTTATACAGCATGCCTTGTACACATGTAGCTCCTAGGGAAAATGACTTCAAAAATTTCTTTTTACGGTAATATGTTTTAATAACCATTGTAGATGCATATCTCAATATTTCTCTGACACAGACTGAGTGGTCTACACACGCTGATGTATGTGTGTCTTCCTTACTCTTGACGTAACCGACTCTGCGTGTGTCAACTGTCATCCTGGGAATGACTTTAGCCCTGTTTACACTGAAGAAAAATAACCATGCCCGTACCAGTCCAAGTGCGGATCGCAAAAAAATCGCAAGTGTAAACGGGACAAGCATGCCAGGAACGGTTCCAAACCGAACTGTGCCGAGACCACCAGTTGGAGGTGTGGTCTTGGACCAGTCCGAGCACGGTTCGGTTCAGAAACATGCAGTGTAAACGGCCCAGCGATCTCGGAACGGTTCCAGCTGTGATCTGAGCCTGCGCAAACTGTTTATCTTGCCTCTGACGTCACCGGCACAAAATGTAGAAAAGTGGATTGCACGGTTCCATCAGTGCTAATGTAAACAGGGTACATCATCGGAAAATCAAGCGGGCTGGGATTGCTCTGTGCACGGATCGCTTAAAGTGTGCCCAGTGATAACGGGGCTAAAGACCCAAAAATCCCCTCATCTTTTAATACTGTAGTCATAGGGTATCGGTGCAATTGACATTCTAGGGTCGTGAAGCTTCAAACTTGCATGTTTTTGGAGGCAGCCACGTGTAAATCCATCCTGGGAATATAAGAAGTTCTCAGAGCTCGTCCCTTTCGTCACTGCACAGAAGTATGCGGTGACGGAGGGAGCGAGCATTAGCTCAGGATGGCGAAATCTGTTGTACGTTAAAGCAAAGAGATCTGTTTTTCGTTAAAAACTATTGTACAGGGTTTGTCAGAATTCTGCTTTTCTTCAATACAGTTAACACTCTCCAAAAGACACAAAACAAATGCCCTTCAAACAGACTTTTGTTGTTGACTACTGTAATAATGAAAAAATTGAGTTCGTATCAATTCACCCATCCTTGTATTACCATTGCTGTCCACCCATTTCTCTGTTGGAGGTTTTTCAAAGTGGCTGATTTTGAAATGATTTTTCCTGTTACTTGCAGAGTATGGGTGATCTGCCTGACATAGAGTTCACCTACGATGATGCCGACAAGTATGACTTGGAGATTTCAGGTAAAGCATGGGGAATTCCATCCTCGCACCCAGGGTCTTCACAACCGGCTCCCCAGCTCGTGCTTGGTTCAGACCCTGGCGACATCCATGCCATTTGTGACCCGGCACGACAAAATGAATCGGAATGCGCACATAAGAAGACCCAACATGTCCAAGGTGACACCAACGGTTCGCTGGTTTCAGGATTGTCTGCCCATTGTGAAATTTGACTTCGTCGATTTCTGTGGTTGCTGTCTGGTTCCACCTTCGGTCTTCTTCTGTGCGACTTCCGACTAATTTTGCTGTGCCGGGTCACATTTCGTTGGGGAAGAAGCTGGGGAGTACTGAACTCCGCTGAATACAGCCAATCAGAGTGAAGCTTCTATCCCGTCTTGGTCTTATCCAAAAATGGCAGCTGTGAAAATTTCTCGATTCGCTGACAAACTCGCTGAATTTCTGATTGTTCCTGAATTAACTTCGCGTCAACATGATTCTCACGAATTATCTAGTCAACGAGGATGTAGGCTTGGGATCAGAACACGAAGGTATGATCCAGTTCATGTGTTTGGGGCAGCTGTCATTCGACAGCGTGCATAAGTTATGGAATGAGATACAATGCTATGAGCCTGGTATCCGGTAACTCGTAATACCAGATCTATGTGCAGACGTTGTAACACTAGGCACGATATTTGTCTATTACATCAAGTGGCATTTCCCCACTGCTTTGCATGGTTTATTTGTGAATTACCAATTGGCGAGTACACACGAGGGAATGTCCCTATTCCCCACCGAAACGGGGTGGATGTCTTCAGGGTATTGAGGGAGGGTAAGACCGTAAATGACCTGAGATTCTCAGGATGGGGGAATTCTAAATTCAGACCATTGTGACTGACTTGATCAAACTTTTCTTTCTAAATAGTCCGTAGGATTGAATTATAATGTAAACAAAATCTCTCTCCTTACAGAATTATACAGCTACACTGAAGAGACTGAGCATCACGCAAACCGGAAATATTTTGAGGATGACTTGCAAAAATTTGGTAAGGGCAGTTTTAATTTGTGAGGCAGTCCAGGAAGACGCATCAGCTGTCAGTCGCTGAGTGATCTGCTACTACCGGTATTTACCTGTAGTATTATGAAGTACATTTCAGAAAAAATAGATAAAGGTCTATCTATTTTTGATTTCAGCTATTGAAATGTGCAGGTTCACCAAGGCCATTATTAAGATTAGGATTTTAAGGCCCGGTTGCACCGGTCATACTTAAGGCTGACTTTGTGCTCAAGCTAACCTCAAAGTCATTCTCAACCTCAAAATTGTAATAGCAAATCATATTACTTAGTTGAGGTCAACCTCAAACTTAACTTTGAGCATAGCTGGGGCAACCGGGCCTAAGGGTCCCACATCATTTTTCAAGGGTCCTTAATCAATGTATTGGGGAAGCAGATTTCCACATTGCAAGGGTCCTTTCCTTGTTTCGGGGGTAAAAAGACACATTTCAGGGGTTATCTTGAGCCCTGGTCCTATACACACTCTTTTCTCCAGGGAAGCAAGGCTGGAAGGAAACCAGTGATGCATTCAAAAGGACGCACATCCATCGATTATTGAACAACATGGAGATCAGCGACAGAACACTAAGGATGAGAGCTGTTAGATCCATTTTGTACCTGGCACAAGGTTCGTTCATGAATTTTTTCAAAACAAATTTTTCGAATTCGGCATCAATCGCCTGCGCTCAGGGGCAGCACGCCTTAAGCCTCGCTTATGTCGCCCTACGCTGTGATAGAAATACCGTCAACAAGTTGCAATTGGTAACTTATGTCGCCACCGACAAGAAAAATACCGATCGGCCGCAACTACCTGGAACTAGTTTATCGCCGTCTTTTGAATGCTTATGTCGACACAGATTTCCTTCGATTTTAAGTGACGTGGTGATTAGGTCACGTGGTCACGTTAGGTCACGTGGAATGTAAAGCGAATTTCATTGGCTGTCTTCAGGATACAGTTGTCAACTAGTCACTGAAGTTGAACATGTGCGACTTTCAGGATCTGGATATTTTTAGTTGGCAACTAGTTACTCGCTGATGCCCGAGAGCTTATGTCACCTAGTAGTTGTGACTAATTAGTTCCAACTACGCGCCGATTATCAGTTGCCAACTAGTTCTGACTGTACGTAAGGGCGACATAAGCGAGGCTTTAAAGCCGCACAGTATAGACAGATGGGTCATAATCGGCGAGCATAGTCTCGGTCACCCAGTCGCTGTTTCGAATCTGGGAATCCGTAAGCAGTACTGTGGAACGAAACAGCTGGCTGCGCAAGACTACACGCAGCATTGGGGATTCCCCCGAACCTTGATACAGGATAATGCTATAATGTGTGGTTCTATAGATTACGCACGCCTGTAAACGAGGTTGCACTAAAATTTGGCTGAAGTGGAAGTGATTAGCTGTGCATACTGTGCAGCTTTAAACGTTAGGCCAAATCGCCATCTTTAAAAAAATGGTTCAATGACCTATGTTAAATGAGGCATCCCGCAGTACCCTGCGAGTAGTCCAAACAATCTCCGAACCCAAACAGTTTTATGTTATGCAAGGGGTCACATATAAAGGAGATACAATTAAAGAACATGAAATAGTAACGGTTTCTGAGGTGAAAGACATAGCTTCCTACCGGATTCGAACCCACAGACTCTCGCTATCACATTTGCAGGTGTATTTGGTGAAGTGGACTGCGATAACGAACAAATTAAGTGGGCCAGGATTAATGTCTTTTTGCTCTATGAATGTGGAGCATTCACTATCCTCGTGGAACTTCTCAATATGGAAATGGAGTAAGTTTTTCTCATCGAATCTTCTGCTGCTTAAAGAGGCTGTTCGTTTTCGTCACTTGAGGAATCTGAGTTGTGATCCTTGGGAAAAGGGAAAAAGCTATGCACTTGCGAATTGCAGGGATTATTTGTTGTGCTGTGCAGAATAATCCCTGCAATTTGCAGATTCATAGCTTTCTCCATTTTCTCAAGGATCACAACTCAGATCCCTCAATTGACGAAAACGAATAGCCCCTTTATAAATGGAAAAGGGAAAGATGTTTTGATCGGAGTCTGAATCCCGGACTGAGGGACCCGCATTGACTGTCCAGCTTAGAGCTTGTGCAGATGATGTCATCACTGAAAAATACGCCATCTTGACGGTCAAATTGACGTCAGATAATGTCATTGATCCACGTGGTTCGCTTTGTCGTCGGCACAAGTGGATTGTGTGTGACTTCAACCTTGACGAGATCTACATGTGGTACACTTTGTCGTCGACGTCTGCATGCTCACGCCCGGTCAAAAGTGATGTCACAATGAGCCACTGCACAAGCTCTATACCATGTTTATCTTCAACAAGATCTACTATTGTGAGTGTGTGTGTGTGTGTGTGTGTGTGCGTGCGTGCGTGCATTTGTGTGATTAACCTTTCCAAATATGAGGTCTGAATTAAAAACCCAGTCTGCACTGTCAAATTCTTAAATATTTTTCTGACATATCTGAATATGGTGAAGAAGGACTGTTCAATTTTGATTGGCACTTTGTCTGCACAGTTATTCCAAACTTTATCATTGTTATTTCTCAAAGGAACATGGCTGCCACATCTAATGCCCTGCGTAAACCTGCAGTTTCTCTGGCGGATAGTTCGGACCTGAGGTAAGTTTTCCAGAAGCCAAGTGGTACTGTACAACCCTAATTGTTCGCATACCATTTATTTTCGCACTTTCCGTCTGGCCTGTCATTCGCATACCCATAATTAAAAGGACCTTAACTTTATCCAACATGTCATAACAGTTCCTGGTTATGAAAAACCATCCACCTGCAGGGAACACTTGACTAGGGCCTAAATGAAACAAAAACGATGATTCATCAACCAAGCTCTCTATCAGGCAGTAGGTCAAAGAGTATATTATTATGGGGGCACTTCGGGTAACTGGGAAGATCAAAGCAGGTCTTTTCTAGGAAGTAGTTGCATTGATCACCCAATCGCGAAGTTAAATGGACGCGTAATCTCTGAGTCTGGCCATTTGCTAACTTAAATGGACGCTAAAAATACCGGTCCTACAGTATATTACACAAAAAAGGAAAAAGGAGGGAGCAGGGAGGGAGTTCACTTGATATTTATATATCTGGTAAAGTGGAAATCTACTTGAAGTGAATAGTTTATTCTCAGTGCGGTGTTCAGATGACCCTGCACCCTCTTTGTCATGATTGTTGGTCATCACACCCCAGAGGTTTTACTCGAAATGAAGGATGATCTTTGTAATTTCCAGGATAATTTTGAACGTTCTGTACACCATGGTGGAGACGATGAGGATGGATGATGAAAATGACTCCGAGACATGGAAGGAAATGAAACAGGCATTTAAAGTTGAACTAGGTAGGAATGTTGGTAGAGTAAGGCGGCTTTTCCACGAGACGTTTGCGGACACGGTTTCGGTGGCGGGACCGGGTGCGGGTGAAACAGCTAAAGGGAAATACGTTGGATCAATTTTTTCCACCCGTGCCCGCAAACGTCTCGTGGAAAAGCAGCTTAAGCTGTCAGAAATTCAGTAGGTGCTATCTCAGGACTTAAGGCGACTCTCCACGTGCAAGTTTTCTTGGGGTTTTCTTGCGCAAGTTGGCTCTCTATGGGCAATTCAACTGCGAGCAGTTGTTTATGTCATTGGTCCCAGCGTAAGCCATAAGGAACAAATGGTGAATTACCCATTGTGAGCCAACTTGCCCAAGAAAACTTTCACGTGGACAGCCGCCTTTAGATTCAGTTTAAGTTTTCCTTACTGTAAAGCTTGGTTCATACTTTGGCGGTGGCGTCTTCCACCAGCATGATTTCACATGACAATAGCATCATGCGTAACATCACGATTTGTGGCACGAAAAGTGAATTTGCACCGTAAATGATTACGTTGCGCACTTACGCTTGACATTCCATTGCGACGTTACGCAAGTTAGTGCGCAATCAGAATCCGCTCGAGTTCACTCTTGACTCCATTTCGTCTTTTTGTGCATTGCGCTTCAATGTCATACCAAAAAAGGCCATGCAAATCACAGGGTTCGTACTCTACCTTGAAATCCTGAAATTTTGAGGTATCCCCTTTCCAGGTTTGGAAAACCTTGAAAAATCATGATTTACCCTAAAAGTCCTGGAAAAGTCCTTGAATTTTGCCCATGTGGTCTTCATAAAATCCAAAATTTTCTGGGGGAGGACCCCCAGACCCCCCCCCCCATTTTCTTTTTATCCGCACTCAAACTTGTTGAGTCATTGGCCCTTATTTTGGCCCTTCCAAAATGTAATGGCGGAGAAAACCCGAC
>NMRB01003234.1:3225-66695 GCA_002633025.1 Notospermus geniculatus | reverse complement strand
GTCAACTAACAGGAATCCACTGAATTGACGCAGCCTGTTATGGAAATTGACCATGCATGATAAACGCGACCTTCAGCCACAACTGGGTTTCATTATTCATTGTGAACGAGAAATGACAATACTTAGTTTTCATTCACCACCACAACTCACAATAGTGCAGAGGCCTGTGTCAAAGGTGTTGCACGCGTGGCCAAAAATATTTGAATAAAAGTGCCCCAAAATCACATTTCTACACGGAATATTTGAAATTTTAGGATATTTTATGAAAGGCCTCTATGAGTAGAACACAGTGATATAAAAATTTTCAATGAAATCATGCAAATAAAAAAGTAGCAAAAAACACGCCTTTACAAAATTCCTTCTGTCCAATGCGGTTTTCAGCGGATTTTTTCGACGCTGACACCATTAGATAGCCAGGAAAATTTACCGCCACATATGTCGGATTCAATTGTCTTCAGCCCATTGTTTTGGAGATATTCAAGATAAACTGCTGTCCATTTACTTTTGGCCATGAGTGTACATACAATGTCCATGGCCTGATGTGATGCATCAGAATGGTCGAATAAATTGAAATGAAATGGTCCATGGACCATGTGCTCACCTGTCTGAATGTACCAGAAGAACAAATGACAAATGTTAAATCGAAATGTTCCCATGTAAGCCTTGGCTTCCAGGTATAGAGGGTACCCAGACACCTGGCCGCACCAAGTCAGAAGGTACAAAGTCAAATATCGGCAAAACGTGGCACCAAATGACAAAATTTTGAACTTTGACCTCTGTGGCCTTGAAAAGTAGGTCAAATCAAAAACCCGTTGCAGGTCAGGTATCCTCATTAGATGATGAAAATTTGGAAACGATCCAGACGTTAGTTTAGGAATTATTGGAATTTGAGTTTTCATTATTGCCACCTGGTGGCCAAGCTAAGAATCAAAACAGACCAAAACTTGGCTCATAGGTCAACTGGCATAGGGCTGTATATGTACCAAGTTTCAGGTCAATAGCCGAAGCAATTAGGAAACATACCACCAAATGGCAAAATTTCGAACTTTGACCAATGACCTTGAGAAGGAGGTCAAATCACAAACCCATTACGTGTGCCATGCATCCTCATCAGATACACCTATGATAAAAATTTGGAGACGATCGAGTCTCTACTTCATGATTTATTGCACTTTACGTGTTTGGGGTTTTGGCCACCTGGTGGCCAAGCCAAGAATCGAATCGGACGGAAACTTGGTGTCGAAGGTCATATGACCTAGAGGTATATATGTACCAAGTGTCAGGTCAATAGCCCCAGCGGTTACGAAATAAGGCGACATTCAGAACTTTGGTCTCTTGTGCCCTTGAAAAGTACGTCAAATCAAAAACCCGTTGCATACATGTACATGTACGTTATGTATCCTCATTAGATACACCTATGACAAAAATTTGGAGATGATCCAGTCATTAGTTCAGGTCTGGAGTTATTGCACTTTTTTCTGTTTTTGGTTTTAGCCACCAGGTGGCCAAGTCAAGAATCAAATCGGACCGAAACTTGTTGTGATAGGTCATCTGACCTGGGGCTATGTATGTACCAAGTTTCAGATCAATAGCCCCAGCGGTTACGAAACGTGCCCTAAAGACTACAGACTACAGACAACGGACGTCGGGCGCTGCACCATCGTAAGAGCTCACCACAGGTATATTTGAGATTATCAAAATTTTGATAATTTAAGATTTTCGTGATTTTCAGGAAATTTTGATGCCATTAGATGAAGCTGACCTCAGAATATGGATTGACAAAATTTTGGTACATTTTGCGTTATTTGGGCAGAAATATTGCATATTTTCAAAATACATGTATCATTATGTTGATATTTCGAAAATCATGCCTAACTTCCAACAAGTTTACGCGAAAAGTTCCAAATATTCATACTTCTACACTTTTAGGCGAGCTCTGTCTACTGATATCAAAATTTTGTGAAAAATTTTAAATTTTCAAATTATCGAAATTTTGATAACCTCAAATATCTCACCAACCAGAGCAGATTTCAATGAAACGAATATCAAAGTCTTTAGAAGCTTCCACTTTATCAAATCGGCAACAAAGGACACAAAAAATTACATAATAAAAATGTTGATTTGTAGTGTTTTATCTGATGAGCTATTACAGTAATTACGAACATCCCAAATTTTGATGCAGAAATATGACCAACAAGATATACTTTCATATGGAACAAACCGTGTTAAAATTGGCCGAGTAGTATTTTAAATTAAATATTTAAGGTATCAGGGGGAGATAAACTTCGTCTATGACGTCGCGCATCCTTCGTGACCTTATGTGCGATGTGTAAATAAAATAAAATATTGAGTTGAGAACCGAGCGCCAAATTCGGCATTATTGGTTCTATAGACAATATTGGGCGATTTTAATGTAATGCAGGAGGAAACCGGAGTGCCCGGAGAAAACCTGCGCTGTCAGAGAGAGTCGCCCTCTCTATCACATGAGACACGGACCCGACCCGGAATCGAACCCGCGACCTCAGAGGTGACAGGCGCCGATGTTTCCATTGCGCCACTCTGACAGCCCAACTGCGATGTGTACGTCATTCGGTCTGTTATTTACGCAAAAATGGTCAATTTTATCGATGAAATTTAACACGTTCCCGCTTGAATTTTTGTTTGAAAACATTCAGATACATTGAGTCAGTACGTGTAAAATTTGAAATTCAATGGACTACTTCAGGTATATTTAGGGCTAAAAGGTGTAGTTTCAGAATTAAATGGCAAATAACGTTGGCTTGACTTTCGACGTCACAGTGTTAACTCATCTTCACTGAGTTCAGGTCAAGACTCGGATTCTCCTCCCTTGACCTTCACGCAAGCAAACCACATTCCGTGTTCAACGGATTTCCCTGGTCCCAAAAATAGCAACCAATCACGGGAAAGCTTGCGCCAACCCACGTGCATGATGCGTTCCCGGTAATGACGTTGACCAATCAAAATTTGATAAAATGACATCATTGATATTTTTTCTTCCGTGAGTGACGAGAAACGAGGCTTCTGATTGGGCGCACGAGAAATTCCCAAAGCGTTGAACACGGAATCTGGCTGCTTGCTGCAGAGTGTAGGAAGAGGTTAGCCGATTTCTACACCATGCATTACGCAGAATGTTTTAACTGAGTTGTCCGTCAGCGCCACGTCACGGACTACATGTAGTTCCTCCACTTCCTATTTATGATAAATCCTGCTTTTGGTGTAACATGTAACCAGTTTGTTCCGTTAGACAATGGAAAGGATGTTATACAAACGGACTGCTAGGGCTTCGCTTAAGCCGCCCTTTAGGTTTCGTACTGGTCGGGACACCTTGTGGTTTGAAACGCATTCAGGATATATACTAATAAGTACGAAAGGCGGTTTATACCCGAACACGCTCAGAGTCTACAACCTTAAAAATAACTCTTTGAAATTTATGCACTCGGTGAAATATGCATCGTCATATAAATTATTAAAATATCAGAGTTTATATAATAGAAGTTTTTTAGTTTTTATCACTTCTCGATACAAAAGAATAGCATTTCAGATTTTCGATATATTCAATCAGTCAGTCACGTTTACGATGAAGGTACCGAAATTTGACCGTTGTTCACGGCCAACATCATTTGCGGCCCCAGTGCTTCATAAAGACAGATTCTTGTTTACGTGTATACTTAATTATCCAAAACGTGCAACAGCAACTGTCCACACGATGTCATTTGTGAACACAAGTAAATCGGTCGGGTCGTGTTGTCAAATTCAGTGGAACTCAATCTTCCACGTCCATGTGAGGCCTTTTCTTTTCAAGCGTTTACTGTTGGCAATGACGTGATCCTTGACTGCCATCCAAAGAAACCCGGCTTCTTTCTTTTTTGCTCGAAAAACGGGTATGCCGGTCAGAGAGTGGGGACAGAAACATCACATACCGGTATTCCCGGTACCCGTTGTGCTTTAAGATGGAGTCGACATCATCAACGATTTTTTCAGTACTGGTATTACACGTATAAACGTAAACGAAATTACGCGTACGAGTACTGGCACAAAGTGTTCTTTTTGGCTTACGATATGAAGTGTAAGACCACAAAACCCTTGTGCACGACTAGTTTTTTGAAACCGATGACGCTTTCATTTACTATAAAGCCCGAAAGGATATTTGCTTTGTGCACAAAGAGAATCGAATTTGCTCCGAATGGCAAAATAGTGGTGCTTTTCTCTTACATGCCCAAATATGACAAAACCAAAGCTTTTAATTTTATGGACATTTACTCTCAACAGTAATGTTCAACTTTGAGTTGTTTTTTGCAAAATAGCGTTTTTCTGCCCCCACCCCCCACCCCGCCCCCGAGGAATCAGTCAGGGCGTTTCAGACCAAAAACGGTCCATTGACCATGTAAGTGAATGTACCAGAAGAACAGATGACAATGTTAAATTCAAAAATGTTCCTGTCAAGCTGTACCAGGGTAACATGATCATGGTCAAATATGGCATAGACATGCTTGTAGAAGGTAACTATAGAAACCAGGTTAGAACATTCTACGTTCTAATTATGGTTCCCGATCACTAAGATCGGGAACCATATTGTTTCTGGTCATGGTGTCTCTGTGTGTATCTGTGTGTCTGTGTGTCCGTCTGTCACGCCTTCATATCATATCTCCCTCAGCAGCTACAGTCGTGGTAACATATCCTACCCTAGGTTTGTCAACCTGGGCAATCCACTAATCATTTTCAACATCTGATGTCTCCTTCATGATGTAATCAACATATCAGACTTGATATTTTGTCCGAGTAGGAGTTATTTAACATAGAAACTCTTGACTCTGCGGTCGTATCGAGCCCACTGGGCCTCTCATTATTTCAGTGTTTTTTCCAGTCGCAGCCCGCAACAAAAAGTAGGCCTACTCACGGCAGTCACGCCGGACGAACTGCAGAACGCAAAGAGGACCCGCAAACACGTGTGAATGGGAAAGTTACATCTATGTCCTAACGCCAGATGGCGATCGGACTTGGAACTGGGTTAGCCAAGGTTGTGGAATTGGTCCGCGATGAATTGCCAATAAAGAAACGATTTGGAAAACGTGTGTGACGGAATAATCAATGCTCCCGACCATCTGCGACTCCAGGTCACAAACACAGTGCATTTGCGATAGGGCGGCAAGATGAGGTACGAGAGTGATTCCGTTCCGCCTGTACCGCATTTTCCAGTAAGCCCTATTACTCGGCTCCTTTAGCACCTAGAGCAACAGAAACAAGTTCTACCCTTAGGTTTTCATACCCTAGGAATCGAATGGACTGATTACTTTTCATCTGAGATGTAGGGGTCATGGTGATATCGATATCACAAATTTGATATTTTGAGATAACTTGCCATATTGTCAACCGAGCAACATGAAACAAGTCTCAGTTCATGCCTGCTTATCCAAGGACTGGACTGTGTTAAAATTCTCAGCCTCACGTGTCCGGGTGATTGAAATATCATGAGATTTTGATATATCAAACTTGATAATTTGAAATATCTCTGCCTTTGGTAGAGAAAGAGGCATGATATCAGCCATACTTAACTTATTGATGATGCCCATTTCGATTATGCAACGACCTTGACGATCAGAGGTCAAGGTCAAGGTCAAACTTGATAATTTGAATTATCATACCTCAAGAGAACGTCAGCCAATCACAGCGTGTCATTTACGGTCACGTGCCATGCGATAATTTTCATTATTTCATGGAATTATTTCATGTTTGGCCGTCGGCAGTGTCATCGTGCATGTCGTGACGTTCTTCGTCAGACAGCGACGATTTTGGCATGCAGGAAATACCGTAGGAGATACAATACAACCAGCAATCTATAGATCTTGTGTGATGATACCATATTTTCGAAGTTTACGTGAACAGCGAAGGTAGGCCTACATCATGACTGCAAAGGCCTGCATCATCCATTGCCGCCGTTTGTGTTTGTTTGTTTCACAGGCAGGAGCGTCGGATCCGTATCCTACTCCGCCACTTTGCCCTTCCTTCAGCCGGCCGATAGGCGGCCGTGACGTGGGAGGGCGCAGGCCCACATGTAGGCCTATTATCGGTATCACGTCCTACGATCGAAACACGGTGTATTCCGCAACCACAGCCTTTTTGTTTTAGCATGTGCCAAGAAAGGATTCATTGATTCGTGTATTGGCCTTGCCCGGTCGGGTTCCATCACCTCAGTAGGCCTACGCGAAGGTCGAAACCATGCACAGGGGGTCTGAATGTATCTGAGGAGTGATATACTCCGATGACTTCCGAAACAGATTTTTGAATGTTTTGGCTGCAGAACTGCATGCCAGGGTAGGCCTATAGGCTACACCTCCTCGCTATAAAAATCATCATAATGTTCAAAGTTGAGGTATGATAAAATAAATATTTCACGTCAGGTCAAAAAATTATTTCCCGAGGCGAATGACCTGACGAATAATTTCCATTATTTCATGGCTTGACGTGAAATATTTATATAATATCTCTGCCTGTGGTAGAGATAGAGGCATGATATCAGCCATACTTAGGTTGTTGTTGATGCCGATTTCGATTATGCAACCTCGATGATCAGAGGTCAAGGTCAAGGTCAAACTTGGTAAATTCAAATATCTCTGCCTGTGGTAGAGGTAGAGGCATGATAGGCCTATCACCCATACTTAGGTTATCGACGATGCCCATTCCGATTATGCAACGGCCTTGATGATCAGAGGTCAAGGTCAAGGTCAAACTTTATAATTTGAAATATATCTGCCTGTGGTAGAGGTTAGGTTAATTCCTTTTTTCGTACCTTTTTACCTAGTACCTTTATTACCTAGTACCTTCTTTACCCAGTACCTTTTTAACTGTATCTTTTTACCTAGTACCTTTATTACCTTAAGTACATTTTACCGGTACCTTTTCTACTGTACCTTTTTATCTGATCTCTATCAACGTGCCTTGACGCAATGGTTCCTGGGCTCGCCGCCAGGCGAAAAATGGCGTAGCCAGCGAATTACTTTGTCGAACCAGCGAGTAGAATGCCTCATAGAGGATTTTTCAGAAAGGCTGGTGATATTTACCCGGCAGCCTGGTACGCAGTGGTGAAAAGACGTCTTGCTTGCCCGGCCGCCGGTTACGCAATGAGGAAATCCGCCTTGCATACCTGGCTGCCGGTCACGGAGTGACAACTTTTGTCGTTATTTTAACGGCAATTGCCGGGTAAAGAACGCATAAAATTATCCTTCGGTAACCGGCTGCAGGTCAATATAAACATGGAACGCAAAACTGGCGCATGTGGCTTGCCGGGTGTAAAAGTAATAATATTCCTTATCACGACATTAGTTACTAATTTCGTTAGACACATTCTGGCTGACTTTGGGGATGTGATGGGAAGAAAGTGTTCCTCGAAAAGGGATTTTCGGTAAATAAAAAGGACCCGATAGTACTGATTTGAAGTGTCTCATTAGGATCTGCCAATGAAATCTTTGTCCCAGATACATGTAAATGGCATCGCCTAGTGCGGCCGCGATATTCCCGCTAATGTTAATAAAGTCCCATCAAAAAAGAGGAATCCGGCAATTGTCGGTGAAACGGCAGCCGGTTAAATAAAGCATTTTTTGTCCACTGGTTGACCGGCAGCCGGGTGAATACGACCGGCAACCGGGTAAATAGTCACTTGGTTTCAGAAATATGCATTTTTGTCTCCCATTGCGTGAACACGCCGTATTAGTTGTTCTTAGCGGTACTGTTTCCACGAAAGATATCCGTAGTAAGTAATCATATATGAATGGATACAATATCGCCGAAAATAACAGGAACATTCGGGATTTTGTGGCGGTCGTCTGCTTTCTGCTTATAGGCCAAGCCGAAGTCGAATGTTCGCTTCACTGTCTATCACCCCGTGCAGATAAGAAATCACGCCTGTTAATCACGCCTTATTAACAGCGTAATCGCCCATTCAATTAGCATAAGCCATTGTCAGAAATGCCACAATGTGGCTTAGTAACAGAGTTCTTTGTCTGCTTTGCCTAATTCATGCATACATGTAGTTCTCTATATCCAACCGCCAGTTCAGCACGTCGTTCGTCGTTCACGTGGTTTTGTGACAAGTGCTACCGATTACTGGAATAAGTAAATATGTCTCTTTTTGGGCCTGTGAATGACTTGGATTATAGCCGACAAATAGTTTTTTCGTTGACGGGATTTCAGTGCTGCTGTGGAATTTTCCCATAGATCCTAATCCATAATGCCATAGCTACGCAGGCTGCCGCTAGGCTGCCGTAGGTAGCCTAGCGCTAGCCATTTATTTCGGATGGAGGGAATGCATCCCTCCATTCCGAAATAAACGTTCTTTGATAATTCTTTCAGCTGGCACTCTTCTACATTCCGGATCCACATTTCAGCTGGAGAAGGGGGATCGTGTAGGCCTAAACCTGATCTCCACTCCAGAATTCTCAACTCCTAAGAGTACGTTTTCCCCCTTGCATCGCTCGCCCAGAAAGCTCAGGATCTCTGTCAATGTACCATTCATGTACCGATAGAAGCACCTGTACATCGGGAACCATACGACATTTACAATGTCATCTTGTTGCGACGGATTTGGTGAGATCAAAATCCCGGTGTTATGTGTTACAGTGTTAACACTCCTGTTAACCGGACCAGCAAACAGGCCATTCTGGCTAACAGCCTGTTAACCATTAAACACAGTGCGTTCCTTCCTTCACGAGTGTCACATCCTCGTGTTCCTGGTCAGTTTCTTCCTCAGAGAAGACAAAGCATCCCAACTTACTGACAGGTCCCAGGAGGCTGGAGTAGGTTCCCACAGAGCTTGTCTCTTCCACTCCTTCATCAGAACAAGGTGATTATCTCGAGGACTCACACACGTATAAACACAAAGCTGGGTGAAAAACCAATAGAAAACGGCAAAATTGTGCGACCCACCGGGAATCCTTCGTTGAAAGCCATATAAAACATTGACTTCCGGCTTGGACCAAGGAAAACGGCAAACTGCGCATGCGCGAATTATCCATGGTAATGACCTAATTACAAAGTTTGATCTAATCTATATCCACCTGTTCCAGGCGCGGATGGATGATTTTTGGCAGAGGGGGTCAGGGCCACCGAGGGCGGGGTCGTTGCAGGCGGGCACCGAAGATACGTACCCACGCCAGACAGGGTATACCTGACACAATTCTAAGTCAAGTTTTAATGCACAATATTCGATTTGAGCCTCATTGACCGGAGGAATCTCTTGCTTTTTTTGAAGATAGGGATTTAGCCTAGTGGTTTGAGGCGTTTGTCCCTTAGTGCTGGCGGTTGATGCCTTATGCGAGAGTCCGTGGGTTCGAGTCTGGTAGAAGGGCGTGATGACCTTCACCTTGGAAACCCGTTTATTTCTTATTTCACATCTCTTGCTTCGGGTAAGTGTCGAATGTCAGGGAAATTTCAAGTGGTTACCATTTCTATTTCATGCTGTTTAAAATAGAATTCTGTGAGTTTGGTCATAGATCTAAGGTCGATGTGTAAGGGTTGTACGGCACCCTGTTTGACACTTAAATGTAAAAGGCAATTTAAGCCCACACATTAGCCCACACATTATTGTCACTAGCCGTGGTTACACTACATGGAAATCCCCGGGTTTTTTGACACCCGGGTCTAGCCCGGCTCTGAAAAATCCCTCCTGAGGCCCGGTGCCCGTCAACACGACTCAAATTTTGTGACGGGACCTAAATTAAGCCCTCCAAAAACCGTTCGAGCTCGGAGGGGTTTATTACACCGCGTTTTTAACAGGTGTGGACAGAAAAAACCCGGGTTCGACACGGGTTTTTTATGAAGTGTAACAAGGGCTACTATGTGTAGAGGCATAGTCCGTCAAAAGTTAAATTGTCACTATGTGTAGAGGCATAGTTCGTCAGTAAAGTTCAAAAATTCAAATTCAAAAATTTAAAATTATGTTTATTGATCCGTATAACATGATGTTACATAGGATGAAGTACAATAAACTATGATGAGTGGAGATAGCGAAGAGAATCAAGAGAGGAAAGGAGAAGTAAGCAAGGATCTGTCTTAGGAATGTACCTTGATACTAGCGTGGAAGAGAAAGTGCAATATGAATGAACTTAATGTACATGAGATATGTTACAAAGACAAGGACAGGAGATACACATATGGATAAATACAAATATGAAACTTGATTTAAAACTATACAAAAATAATTGATATTTTAGTTAAAACCTCTCCGAGAATGCACAGTTGATGAATTTGAGTACAGGTTTTGTCATAATCAAAGTTTATGAGACAAAATCACAATTCTGTGGACAAAAACTAAGTTTTTGACAAAATATGAGATGCGCAAAATGACAATTGCGCAAATAGACTTAAGTCTAGTTATTCTGAACAAAAACTGAGTTTTTGTCATAATCAAAGTTTATGAGACAAAATCACAATTCTGTGGACAAAAACTAAGTTTTTGACAAAATATGAGATGCGCAAAATGACAATTGCGCATCTAGACTTAAGTCTAGTTATTCTGAACAAAAACTGGGTTTTTGACGTAATCTAGGATTTTGTCGACAAAAACTCAGTTTATGAACAAAATCATGGTTTTTGCTTCAAAAACAGAGTTTTTGTGTAAAATGACTAGCATTTTGACATAAACTGAGTTTTTGTCGACAAAATGATAGTTGAAGGGACAAAATCTTAGATTATGTGACAAAAACTGAGTTTTTGTTAACAAAAACCCAGTTTATGAGACAAAATCCTAGTTTTTGTCATTAATGTACAAACGGCTTGCCATAAACATCCATGTTTACAAACATTGAATGTAAACAATGAAGTCGTGATACACTATCTTTAACAATGGCTTCCCGAGGATTCACGACCATGAAACCATTGTTAACCGGCGATTTCGTATACCGTATACTTCTATGTAACAGAAGCCTTAGGCTTCCTTTACATTAGTGAGGTTAAGAAACCATACGTTAACGCTAACGCTAACGTTATTGACATCATTTTGACGTCACATCGAATGAATCTGTTGTATTTCTTCGGAGAGTGACGTCATTTTGACGTAATTAGCGTTAGCGTTAGCGTTAACGTATGGTTTCTAAAACTCATGAGGGAGGTTTCGAAATCAAACGATAAACGTAAACGTTAACGACAACTTTATTTTTGTGGCGAAAATGCAATGCAAAATCTTGCTAATGTGTAGTATGAAAAATAAAGTTGTCGTAAAGTTTTGGTTTATCGTTTGATTTCGAAACCTCCCTATTATTGAAGTATACGCTATACGAAAACACCGGTTAACAAAGGCTTCCCGAGGATTCACGACCATGAAGCCATTGTTATCCGGCGTTTTCGTATAGCGTTACTTCTATGTAAGGGAAGCCTTAGGCACGTTTATGAATTCCAACTTGAGCATTATACCTAGCTATGTATGACACTTACAGAGTAGTCATGACTAATGCCCGTTGTACACGGTAGGATTTTCTTGTACTAAAAATTATAAATGGGGCTTAAATGGGTGTTCACAATGCCTTTCAACAAGGCAATCGGTAGCCTGTGACCGAAACCACCCTTCATGAGCCTCATTTATAACTTTTAGTACAAAAAAATCCTGCCGTGTACAACGGGCATAACTTAGGAACGTTTATGAATACGGGCCCTGGGCCCATATTCATAAAACTACTTAAGTCTATGTGTGACACTTATCCTTTGTTCAACACAAAAGATTAGTATCACAGTTTGACTTAAGTATGTTTATGAATATGGACCCAGGGGCCCATCTGATCATCCATATGCAGTGCCTCAGCCGTAAGCTGTCAGTCAAGACCTCATTCGTGAGTAGGGGCCTACTGCTGTTGGTCTGCAGACCATAATTCCTGGCCAGAGTCATGAATCGTGTTTCACACTTCCCGACTAGGCCTAGGACTACCAGTCAACAAGATGAAATTTTTAAACTTTATAACTTGAAGTCTTACCTTCAACCCGTCACTCTCGGTGTAGTAGGCGATATTGTTGATTTATTTTAATCCGGTAGTTGGATTTTGCCAGTTGTTTACGCGTCGGTCTCAAGAAAATTCGTTGCTATTCCAAAGATCCTACGGTAGATTCTGAGAGTAGGCCTAGGTCTAAAACTAGAACTGTCCAAGCTTTTGAATTGTGTGAAAATCCCCTGATTGAACACAAAGCCACTTGTTTCTTCAAAGAGTACCTCAATCATTTGAATATTGTTGAAGTTTTCAATAACATGCTTGGATGGTCTTTTTATTGCTTTCTTATTGAAGCCAGTCACAAAAATATAGGCCTACATACGGTATATTAGGGCCGTTTAGACGACAAGCCAAAAAACCACATTCAGATTCAATCCGATTGGATCCGATCGACCCGCATCGGGTCTCATTTGCGTTTAGACGAGATTTGAATGTGGTCGTATGTGGTCCAATGCTGTCCAAAATCCACATTGGACCGCATTTGGTACCGTTTACACGGAAGAATTTTGAACCACAATCGGATTCGATCGGATCGCATGTGGATTTTTGCCTGTCGTCTAAACGGCCCTATTGGCCTGTATGCACCAACTGATCCGAATTTGGGCTTAAGCTACAGCTCAACTGACCCATAACTTAAACTCTTATTCGGCTAATCCCAACTTGATCCGCAACACATGCACCAAACGAAGATTATCTTGAACTAAGGTTGAGCCACAACTTTTCTATTGTTTAGGTTTGCCAGGGCATGATGTGACAATGAAAAAGTTGTGGCTCAACCTGAGTTCAAGATAATCTTCGCCTGGTGCATACGGCCCAGCTCTAGATGAGCTGTACTATAGCTTTAAGCCGGTGACAGACTGGCGCGTTCGCAGCCCGTCCTGCAGGCGTCCCACCAATCAGATCATTCGGTAGCTGTTTCGGTCCATGTTACCGCCTCACTGATTGGTTGAACGCTTCCCGACGCGCTCCTTACGCGCTAGTCTGTCACCGCCTTAGGCTGCTTTCCCACGAGACGTTTGCGGGCGCGGAATAGGAGGCGGACGCGGGTAGAAAAGATCGAGCCAACGTATTTCCCTTTAGCTGTTTCACCCGCACCCGCGCCCGCCTCCCATTCCGCGCCCGAAAACGTCTCGTGGAAAAGCAGCCTAAGGCTGCGTTTAGCTGACACGCGGAATGCGGTATAGGGACGCGGAAACCCTGGCGGAAAGATATGTTGTATACGAAAATGCATTGCATTTTCCGCTTCCGCAATCCGCATTCCGCGTGTCAGCTAAATGCAGCTTTAAGGCTGGGGGCTACCTATGCCGACTTTATTGACGCTCTTTGACAACAAGCGTCCTAACATATTCATGACAAAAAGTAACAAACTGATGTTAACAAAATGTTTTAGCTACAACCTTTAGGCTCCCGTTCTGTGAAAGAATTGTTCATTTTGACTAATTACGATGGAGTTAATTAAGTTATAACAGGTTGTCCAAATTTGAGTTCGCAAACAATTTTGCAGACTTGGGATGCGACACATCAGTTTCCCACATAGTCTGTAAGGTACAGGCCTGATGCCTGCAGGGCGTAACGATCCGTTTTTTACGAAATGACTTTCCGTTTAATTGGTATAAACTAATTAATGCCAAAAAAGGGCTCTATTTACAGTTTTTGAAATATTTCATATTCCCGACCAACTATTCAAAAAAGGCGATCGTGTTGCCCTAGAATGCACATATGGCAATAACATCCAAAAGAAATTTTTCAAATATATGCGTCCACAAAAGAGAAAACTTGTTTTGCAAATTTGAAAAATTCCATACCACTCGCCAGTTACTTCTTTGTTATGTAGATTTGCACTATTCCCGCCGGTTGGCTAAACTCTGTTCGGCCACTTGTGACCAAAGCACCAGTGACAGAGCTGAACAATACCCACAGTGGACACAAAAGATTTAGGGTCGGCACTGAAGATTGGTTTTCGAAAACAGTATACCAGGGTGAGCGGATTTAATCTGAATGTGAATGACTGGTCGCACAAAGGCCAGTTCCGTGGATTGCCACTAGGGAATGAGCTCAGCTATAGGTAGCCCCCCGCCTTAAGGCTGGATTTAGCTGCACGCGGAATGCGGATCGCGGAACGCGGTAAGCGGAAAGTGCAATGCATTTCGCATACAACAAATCGCTTCCGCCGGGATTCCGCGGCCCTATACCGCATTCCGCGTGTCAGCTAAATGCAGCTTAAGCCTGAAGTCTGACGTCTTCCAAATGCTGATTGCATGATTTTATTGTGCAGTCTTTTGTCTGCGATACACAAACAATGACGTACAGGGCACTTGTGATCCTATTTGAGCTCGGGCAACGACTGACACCGGATGGAACTGCGCACGTAAAAACCGTCAAAAGCGCTGCGCAGTTCCATCCAACATGGCGTCACGCTGGCTGATGACGTCACGTGCATAGCCTCTATTGCCTGGTACGTTATGGTTTACCCACATGGGCCCTGTGGAGCATAGTGTATTGGGTCATGTACTGAACAAAATCACAAATTATTGCCAAACCTGACGAAATTAGAACAAGTAACCGTCGTGAATCCTTTCATATATCCTTTTGTCTCATAGTGGTATTACAAAAGACTGGAAAATTGGCACTAATTAGGAAAAAACTTAGATAAAAACTCCGTCGAAATGTCACCAAAACTCATGTAAACCAGTCTCGAACACGTAGCTGGCACATGACAAGACTCAAGGTCACGTGACTGGGCGTAGTCGATGCCCATTGTGTACACACAGGCTGCGCGAGACAGCTTGCGTGAGACTGATTTTGCACAGACCTGTGTAGCCGTGGAACGCATCACATCGGCCAGATTTGGCCTACGTGTACGTCCGCGACCTCATCACAGCGTAGGAATAAAATAAGACCAAGTTACTGGCGTAACATTCTTTGTTTAATGCAAAATTATTTACAGATGTTTTGTGAATAACTGAATAGCAAGTAACAAACCTCATAATAAGCGAGGTTTATAGGTATTTTGATCCTAGAAACTACAGGGATCGAGGGATCACATCAGCCAAGAAAGTAGATCGCTGTGAATCACCCGACGCCATCTTGATTACCCACAATTCTGTGAGCACGGCGTAACAGATTGGTGCGAGGTACATGTAGGAGCGCCTTCTGTTGCAACAATGAGTCGATGCCAACTAACTGCGCCACTGCATGCGCGAGACGCATTGCTGTCATGTGTCATGGCGTGTTATCGGTCTGTACATAGGTCTCGAGAAGCGGATTTCAAACTCGACGCAAGGGCCCAATGCGCCGCGTAGCGGTCAACAGCGAAGCTAGCCAAAGACTTGTCACGGGTCAGTCAATAGAATTGGACTCATAGGAGATATGCACCAAATGTTCAGATGGAATATACCGGACGGTTGGTTCACGTTTTTAGTGGCTGTGAACGTAGATGGATACATTATGTAGCGATATACTGACAGATTTGCTGGGGACTTGCTCTATGGTTGTTGTAAAATGTGATTTTGTGAGATTATTCTGATTTGTGACGTCATTTTCTATTATCATAAAAATATGTTGAGTAGCTGGGATGTATTTAAAAACATTTATTCAGCAGCCACTAACATGACGTGGCCGGCTGGCGCATCGGTGGAGCGTCCGGCTATGAATCTGGGGAGCCGTGTTCGGGCCTTGCGATAGGCAATTTTTTCACGTGTCTGTTTCTCTGTTTATTTTTTTGCTGAACACTTTTAGTCGCAGGACGAATATCTCCCCAGCCCTTTCCCTACAAATCTGCACAATAAATACTTATAACCACAGATCCCTGTCAGCTGCCCTGCATTCAGAGAGACTTTTCACTAAGTCTCTCTGAATGCAGGGCAGCTGACTACCATCCACATTCCCCTCCCAGTCACCAAAAATATCAACACCCCCTAACGTTCAAGACTACTGGATTTGAGAAGTAAATAAGGATGGAATTTTAGTGAATTCACTTGGATATGGTGTATTGACGGTAGCTAAACAACACCGGGATACAATATTGTGGATTTTCGTCCTGGAATTAACAGTGCCCGCCTCGAATTCGGGGCGGAAGTGCTCCACAGGGAATGTATTGGGCAAGCTGAGACTCTGTATGCGCGCTATGTAAATGTCAGTTTGTAAAAGCAAAAGCGGAGCATCAGAGTCCCAGTTACTGAGACTACCAATAAATTTATTACAAACAGATAGAAACACGGTGCCTCTTATTCGAAAAAACATGTTTTTTGTAGTTTTTAACTGGTTACGTAATTCTTGGAGGAATTATAAATTCCTCCAAGCGTGATTAGAAACGGCGTTTTTATGTATTTTGGCCCATTTTATGTCATATCTTATTACATAAAACAATTAAAAACATGCTTGTCTGCTTCTAAGGCACCACGTTTCTATCTATTTGGATTACATTTAAGGGGTGTAAATCCAACCGTCCAAAAGTGAGCTGTACATCGGTTCCCATTCTCCTGTATAGTGCTCCTCAGAATGTCCAGTCATTTTTAGCTCACTCGTGAGCTTTTATCGTCCTGCGGCGTCCGTCGTCCGTCGTCGTCCGTCGGCGTCGTCGTCGTCGTCGTCCGTTAGCAGGGCACGTTTTGTAACCGCTGGAGCTATTGATCTGAAACTTGGTACATATATACCCCTAGACGCAAAGGACCCGAAACGCCGCGCAGCGGCCAGATAGCGAAGCTGCTGACGTCACAGGCGGTCCGACTCTGAATTTCTCCTCATGTAAGATCAGAGCGCTCAAATGTGCTATGTGGCTCCCTCTAGATGACCTTTATGTGCATGTGAAGTTTTGGCCCGATCGGACATCCAATATGGCCGCCATGCGAATAACCCACCAATCATTGAAGTCCTGCAACTTGGGAATGACTTGACCCAGATTGCTCATAACTGACATGTACCTCCCTCTGTCATTACACTGTTGTATGTCCAAACGAGTGAGCACATGGTCCATGGACCATTTCATTTATACAAACATGACAAAGCTCTGTTCTTGGGTCCAATGATGAAGTCAGTTCCAAATATTCAAACCTTAATAAAACATTTTCCCCAAAAGGGATTCATTGGGATTTTCGGTACATGTGGTTTCTCGCAGTCATATGCATGAAATGACAAAAAATCGTTCATATCCTAATTTTTTCCAGGTTTTGGGACAAGATTGGTCTCTCCCACCAGTCTTCGAAGGCGCAGAGGTGACCTGATTGAATTGTATTAGATTAACGAGAAGAGATGACCCATTACTGCACCAGTAGTACCAAAAGGAGGCAATAGAGGCCACTCAAAGAAGTTTTTAAAAGTTCACTCAAGGACCAACACACTGTCCTGCGCACAAGCTAAACGGGTGGATATCCTCAGGGCACTAAGGGAGGTTTACGACCGTAAATGACCTGAGATTCTCGGGATGAGGTAAGTAGGCCTAACTTTTCAAGGACCTTTTCAAATAAGCTTCTTTTGAAAGTCGGCCATATTTACCCAGAAGGTGAAAACAAACTGACGATGTACAGCCAATGCACACAAGGTAAGCACTGCACTAACGTTTTGGCCAAATTCTCTCAAATCGTTGAAGACATTGCAAGCCTACATACTGAGCACGGCAATAGAATATGATTTTTTAGCAGTTAATGGCCTGAAAGTGACAAAAAGTTCACTTAAACGGGAGAAAAAGACTTAGTTCAAGCCGTTAACCTCGGTTCCAGCATTAATGGCTTCAACAAAGTCTTTTTTCTCCCGTTTTAGTGAATTTTTTGTCACTTTCAGGCCACTAACTGTAAAAAATTATATTCTATTGCAGTTTAGAGTTTGTAGGCCTGCAATGTCTTCAACGGTTTGAGAGAATGTCGCCAATAAGTTCAGTGCAGTGCTTGCCTTGTGTGCATTGGCTGTGCATCGTCGGTTTGTTTACACCTTGTGGGCAAATATGGCGGACTTTCGAAAGGGGCGTTTTGCTCATAGTAACTCACCGAGACGAGGCACGTAAAGCCTGTGTTTTATTATCTGAAATTCTTTAGATTTGTCTTCTATAACAACATAACAAAGGGCTAATAACCTGTTTTGCGTCGTTTCGAAACTTACGTCCGCCAGCAACAACATATAGGTAGAAATTTATTGAATAGTTACTGGTCCAGAGGATAACTAACGATGTGTTCTCCGCAACGTATCTGTGAGTCCAATAGCTGGAATTCTCGTCATACATCCAAGAGATCTCAGGGATTTCAATGAATAGATTATGAAGTCGGAGCGGAAGTGACGTCACCACGTATGCAACAGAAATAAAAATGCACATCCGGGTGAGATGTACCTCACTTTGTTGACGACTGTCAGAACTTTGTTTTTGGCCTTCCATAGTCAGCCGTTTTTTATTTGCTTTCTTAACCGTGACGAGAATGACCACATTGCAAGCGGAAATTATTGAAAAGGGTAGAAATGTTCCAAACATCATATTCAACATACTTGTGGTGATTTCAAGTGCTTCATTTGGAATGGATAAGCCGAGGAACTCAATACCTGGAAGAAAGGTCAAAATATATTTTTTTAAAATCTGCCATTAAAATAAAATAAAATAAAAATAAAGTAAAAAAATTGGCATGATTGGCGGGGTGAAAACATGTGTCAGTTAATCTGATAAAGACAAAAGGAATACTAGAAATTGACTTACCAGTCAATTTGAAGACCGCCCTTGGAAATTGGGAGCTAGTTGACTGATCGAGAATTACAGAGCAGCAATGTAGAAAGCTCGGCTGATGGGCCAGGTACATGTAATAGACAGGATCAAGGTGTCATAGACTTCTAACATTAGAATTAGAAAGTTCAATAGAAGATGCACATTTTTAGCTCACCTGGGGTGAGCTCTTGTCGTGGGTCTGCGTCCGTCGTCCGTCGTCGTCCGTCGTCGTCGTCGTCGTCGTCGTCGTCGTCCGTCGTGTTCCGTTAGCAGGGCACGTTTTGTAACCGCTGGAGCTATTGTATACGTACTCACCTTAAAAAGGTCGGCAACAAGACCATAATCTGCAACTTGGAAAATGGGAGCCTCAGGGTCCTTGTTGATGGCAACAATTGTCTTACTATCCTTCATCCCAGCTAGATGCTGAATGGCGCCAGAGATTCCTACAGCAATATACAGCTCCTGTAAAGAAAATGATGTTTCGGTTATGGGAGTTTTGTGCAGTCATCACCAATTACATTACAAGTTTGTGTCTGCAGCAAATTTCTAGCAACAGAAGAGCAAGTACGCGGTACAAATAATTTCCTCACCAACTAAATCTGGAATGCGTAAACCCTGGCACATGGTTGCCACAGCAATCACAACAACACATTTAATGACTTTTAATGCCTTTTTAATGCCACGTCTAGGCATAAATTAATGCCAATTCACAACATCTTCGGGCTTCATATTCATTCGTTTTACATGTAGCCTAATTTTCAGCAGCGATAAATATCAGACAGTCTAAAAAATGGCACTAAGTCAACCAACCTGCTCAGGGATGCATGATTGCCCTGCAGTGCAATTAGGCCTAATTTAAGACCTTTTTAATGCCTCTGTTTGCTTTGCAGTAAAAATAATGCCTTTTTAATGCCTTTAAAAAAGACAGAATGGAGATGACTTTTAATGCTTTTTAATGCCCTGTGGCAACCATGTGGCAGGTGCACGACTGTTAGGAAGGGAATTTGCTATAGAGGCGTCACCTTTCGGAGAACGGCCACAACATGGGGAAAGCCCTCCTAAAATAGTACGGTGACGCAGCCAAATCGGCGTAGTCGACGCCTACCTCCACAGTTGAGCCAATAGAATACTAGAAATTGACTTACCAGTCAATTTGAAGACCGCCCTTGGAAATTGGGAGCTAGTCGACTGATCGAGAATTACCGAGCAGCAATGTAGAAAGCTCGGCTGATGGGCCAGGTAATAGACAGGATGAAGGTGTCATAGACTTCTAACATTAGAATTAGAAAGTTCAATAGAAGATGCACATTTTTATTATTGAAAGCCAGATATGCATGTTTTATTTTGTTCATAATCATACATGACCCTGGAACATTTCGATTTAACATTTGTCATTTGTTTTTCTGGTACATTCACCCAGGTGAGCACATGGTCCATGGACCATTTCATTATTATTGAAAGCCAGATATGCATGTTTTATTTTGTTCATAATCAACCTGTGGTTACATGTATAGGTCACCTAACATACATGTACGTTGTGACATAACTCCTGCTGCTCCTGTATCCATTATGACTGATGTTGACTGCAAGTACACTAGTGATTGCAATACCAAACTGGAAGCTGGTGCAGTCAAAGAAGATTTAGGTTGCAAGCAATGTTTGAAGGTGATGTCTGCATTACCCAGTGTCAAGGATGGTGGTGCTAGATGTATTCGCAAAGCCCCCGAAACGCCAACGCGAACGCCTATCCTTTTGTTCGGTGCTCTCTTCCTGGCATCGAACAATGGGTTTGGCGTTGGCGTTTCGGGGGGCTTTGCAAAAACTCCCTAAAGGCCTGAACACACTAACGCGTTTTTCCGCCGCGGTTTCATCACTGCCCGACAAATCCTTTGTTATTTTCTCAGTTCGGTGCCTTTTAACAAAGCATTTTCTGCCGAGGGTGCGTTTTCCCGCTGCGCAAAAACGCGTCGGTGGGTTCGGGCCTTAATTGCCTTGTTCAACCGCTGCATTCAGAGAGACTAGTGAATAGTCTCTCTGAATGCAGGACAGCTGACAGGGATCTGTGGCAAAAATATAAACAGAGAAACAGACGCGTGAAAAAGTAACCCCTGGCACGGATCGAATCCGGTGCCCCGGATTCATAAGCCCCTTTCATGCCTAGGTCACATATCCACTCCGGGGCCCGTACGGCGAGTAAAAACAGACATTTTGGCCAAATTCTACGGGACCCAGACTGACCCAGTCTAATTTCCACTTATCTATTGAGACGATTTCGGCATAATTCATCTTAGATCCGTGTTTCAGTATCTAAAATCCACTGCGAGCCGCTGGGTGGGGAAAATCGTACGGGGCCCGGTGGATTTGTGACCTAGTCTTTACACTACGAGTTTTCAACCGTGCTCGACCCGGGTCGGGCACGGCGCGTCAAAATGAAATGGCCAGGGCCATTGTGCTCACCTCTGTGCTAAGTCTCCATGGTTAAATGTGAAACTGTGAAGGATCACTACAGATACGACAAAGCTGAACACACCAAGAAGTATTTTTATGATCTGATCAGTATTATCAGTTCAATGACATAAGCCCTTTTTACACTACGCAGAATTTTGGCCTGGATGAACCGTGCCGTGCTCGGCCTGGGTCAGGCCCGCCTCAAAATGACCGTTTACACTGCACCATGAGAACCGGTGTAACGCCGATCAGTGTTCCCCGTATTTCTGTTTTTCTTATTGTTTCCCTACTGACGGATTAAGCGGTAACTAACCCAACAATAACCATTCTAGGCCACGTCTATTGTGGGGGAACACTGAGCTACAGAAACAGATGTTACACCTGGCCAATATCTGAATCGCCCGCTCTCCTTTCTGTGGAGGTAGGAAATCTCCGTCATTTTCAATATGGCTGCGCCCGCGAACATTCGCGGCAATGACGTACTGAGTTCAAGGCCGATAAATGAGCATGCGCACTTCACTATAGGTGGGTCATTCAAGTGGGCCGAGCCCAGTAGCGTGTTTACAGTGTGCAGTTTTTCAGCAGCGCTTGGCTCTACCCGGGTCGAACCCACCTCCTGTTGAGGGGTTCGGCCCGGATAAAAGTAGCACCGTGCCAAGCGGCTCGATGAATAACAACATCTTTTACCTGTTTTTGAATCCCGAATAAATTGAATAGCAAAGAAATTGGTAAATAAATTTAAACAGGCTATGATCACAAAACTGATCACTATGATTCGTTTAGTTCGCTTGACGGAGCATAGGCGGCGTGATGCCAATGGGAATCGCACGGCTATAAGGCGGTCACATGACATCATGGCCAAGTAGGCACCTGAGCACATTCCGAATGTAAACTGAAAGTACCAGGCAATTCTGAAAAAGAAAACTTGCCTAAGTAACCATATCCATATTGGAAGCGCACATAAAACAGAACCTTGGTGACCTTCCTGGGTCGGATCCAGGGTTGACAGAAAGGGGGCGTAACTCGACGGAGGTGGTGAGCACTGAAAGCGCGAAGCACTAACGGGGGTGTGGGGCCCTCCCGCAGAAAAATTTCACAATTTAAGTTCTTTTGGATGCATTTCCCTGGCATATGTACGGTGGCTGATAAAGGCCATCATATTTTTATTTTTCTTATGTCGGGCGCCCGACTTACGAAAAAAAAATACGATGGCCTTTATCAGCCACCGTACCTCTGAGCGCAAAATACAAGAATTTTTAAATACAAGAATTTTTAAATACTTGTATGTGACTCGATTAAAGTTTTCTTGCTAAAAAAATCACTGCTCTGCAAAAAATAGGGGGTACGCACACACGCCCCCGGATCCGACCCCGAGACTTCGTAGTAATGCTGAGAAAGAGCCAAATTGCAAATTGCGGGTGTTTTCAATGGGCGAGTGACCGCCAAATTACCGTCATCACCATTTTTAATTGTTAATACTTACTTATAAACGTACTCCTTTGGTAGAAGTAGTTCCATCCCATGATCATAGTTTGTGAGAGGCCATTGCCATAACAATTGAAGTAGAACACAAGTATCGCATACAGCTAACGCGAGCATGTAAACACACATGGTCACTTCTTGGTTCTTTGCTTGTGCAGCTACACAACCGGAAATGACGTTCCCAGGGATTCCCAGTGCAACAGGAAAGATCCAGATATACTTGTTGAGTATTTCAATGGCCGCTCTGAGTGTTGCAATGTCTTCATCAGGCGTCGATACAGAAGATTCTTGTTCAATTTCGCCGGTCGTATTCATTTTTCCAGTTTTCACCATCTCGACGAATCTAAAGCCTACTGTACATCACACTTGCGACTGGAGAAAACTAGTCGCCACTGAGCTACTGGCGACTGCGAACATCCCGCTGGAACTGGAGGCGACTGATCAGTCGCCAGAAACGGTCGATGTATGCACCCACGCGACTCACTGGAACTGAGGTTTTGCCAGTCGCCGCCAGTTGCACATGTGCAACTTTCTAGCGACTGGTTGTACCCAGTTTCGCTCAGTCGCTGCGATGCACGCGGGCTTGCGACTGATGAGTGTCAAGATGTTACCTGAGTAGCCGCCGGTCGATCGCAAGTGCGATGTATACGCGGTCAGGACATGACGACTGATTGGATCCTCCTAGTTTTACTGAGTTGCTGAATCTGCGATGTGCGCGCAGCGCGTACATAACTGATCAGGGCCCAGGTTCCCGAAGCCATCGTTAGGTTAACGATGTCGTTAAAACTGGAAAAATGCATAGCGTAACGACATCGTTAACCACGACGGCTTCCGGAACGTGGGTCCTGATCAGTTGCTTCCAGTGCACTAGTCTCGCGCAACCAGCCCCTCGTTCATACTCCGAGGTCGTCAGACCGAGGGTCTGGCACGGAACAAAATTCTCATTGTAATTGGGTCAATGACCTTATTCCGATGATTCAAAATAAGGGAGCTTCGCTGATTGGCTAGTCACCACCAATGTGAATCAATGCATCATGCATGCTGTGCAGTGTAGTTGTGTTCTACGTCATCCTCGGTAGATTGTCCGCCATGATGGTTTTACAAGTCAAAGTAACCATATGGACCAGACTCTGAAATTGGAAATTGCAAGAGTCTGGTGGCACGAGACTACCAGTGCACCTCCGATGTACGCCAGCCTTTTCAATAAACATCTTCCTCTGGAATAGACCTTTCGTGCTTGTTCCAGGTAATTTATCGCGACCTCCAAGCCAGATTTAGGAACCGACTGAGTGTTGATTCGTCCGCACACATTTGCAGGTTATAGGCCCTATTCGAGTGGCTCCGACCGAATGAGGTCCCGGCAAACCTAATCCGCGACGCAGCGCTGACTGTCAACCAGGTCAGAACTGCATCATTGAAAGTGAGGCTAACTTGTTTTCGAGTTACCATGGTAATTCTGAATAGCACACCCTGTTTCTCGGCCAAATATAACTAAATCATTGGAGTCGATTTAATTTTACTTTTCGATCATTAAGCACAGAAATGCTAAAATAGGCCTATATCTTATTGCTTTTGAGCAAAATTCCCTGCGGGAACATCTATATTATATTAGTCTAAAGCTTGATTCATACTTCTACGCCGTAGTGTTGCGTAACGTAATTTTCGCCCGTACGTATCTCGATGACGTTACGCTGACGTCGTGGCGTCACGACGTCATTACGTACGTAGATGAAGCACCCGCAGACATTACGTTGACGTTGTTTCTGGTTACGCTACGTAGAATACGTAGGGAATCCGCATGGGTTGGGATGATTTTATCTTTTTACGTATACGCAACTGAGCGCAATAGGCTGTCGAGAAAGATGTTGCTGATTTTTAGCAATTAAGGATATGCACACTTGAAGCAGATACCTTAGGCTCTAGTCTCATGACTTCCGCTCCATTTCAACGTGATTTACAATGATTTAGCATTTCTGAGCTAGGCCTACATGTAGGCAAAGGCCGTCGCCCACAAGATGTACTGGCATGAAGAAAATATAAACAAAAGTCCACCTTTTTCATTTATAACTATAACTTGTCCGGTCATTTACATTCTCAATTCTGATCGGCTGAGAGACTTCATTCCACATGACTGGGGCACGGGGTTTATTGCCCCAATTCTCCACAATGCCGGGCTGGGTCAAAATTGACATAGGGGGCCTACCGCATATCAATCGATTTGTATTTCTTGTCGGGATCTAGTAAACCATGTTCCATCACAATATTCCTACTACCTCTTGATATTTTCTGTCAGAGTGAGTCAGACCGACGAAATGGAAACATCGGCGCCTGTCACCTCTGAGGTACATGGTCCGATCCCCAGTAACGAATCAATTCCGTGGAAAAAATGAATTCCGCAGAAAAAACATTTAAATGTTTCTTCCGTGGAATTAATTTTATCTGCGGAATTAATGTTTTTCCTGTGAAAAAACATTCATCCCGCGGCAAAATCCGTCAGAAAAATATCAAGAGAAACTAAAGAGGTCAAACATTGAAAAAACATTGAATGTCTCTTAAAAGGCCACCATACTCAGCTCTCGATTCTGGAAATTTGTATAAATCTCTTGATATTTTAACACATGCACCCATTGCACGGAGTAGCGCCTGTACCTACAGTGTGTGGTTCCATCACTTGCCCAGTAGCAGGGGTTCTGCTGGAATAATTTATTTTGTAGCCAAATCTGTAATTTTTTGATTATTTTGAAGCTTTTTTCAACAATTCATTGTAATTCCTTTGAGAAATTTGTAGCCAATTAGTTATTTCCTTTAGCCACTGAATAAAAATATTAGCAAATGGCTACAATGGCTACTGCCAGCAGAAACCCTGCAGTAGAAGAGCTGTGTGATTACTTGCACGGCGCAGGATACAACGAAGCGGAAAGCATGAATCATTGTGCGTAACTGACGTAGGCCCGACGGGAAAATACGTTTATGTACGTCATCACACGGAATGCGAAAAAGTATGAACGACGCTACGTAATGTACGTACGGGAAATTATGATGACGCCGCACAGCGCCGTACTGGTTACGGCGTAAAAGTATGAACCGAGCTTAAGGCGATTTCTGTGATTTACGCAAACTCCTCCTAAACCGCTCGACGACTTTCTTTCGTTTTTCGCAGTGTGCATGTGTTCACCTTGAAGATGTGTATCGCCGCATTCAAATTGCGTGAGCAGCGACAACATCCGCATAAATCGCGCTTTTGTTCGATTTTTTTCCACCCAAAACAAGACGACCGAGTCTGACGTCACAGTCGAAACACGTCACCGCCGTTGCCTTGCAGCGTCACGGTAACGCAGCGGTCCGTGCATCATGTGCATGACGAATACGCTGACGTCAACAATGCATTTGGCCAACCAGGCTTTGCGTCATGATCGCGACGTCATGGCAGTCACCGTGGCAGTGGCAAGTTACGTCGTGGGTAGAAACGGGGGACCGAGTAGGCCTACTTCGCAAGTTCCCACTGGATGCTTGACACGCCTTCCACCTCATGCATAAGCGCATGTAATTGTCACTACCTTGCAGAAAGGGCCCATTTTTTAAACGATAGCTAGCTAAGATAAACATCGGGTTTCATTAACCCTCAGTTGACAAACTGTCTGTTAATCAAAGTGAATTTTTCGAATTTATGAATCGTTGATAGCCAAACATTCCAAAAGTCAAAAATTTACTTTGGCTAATTCACGGTTTGTCAGAAAAGCCGATGGTTAAACCGAGGTGTACCTTAACTATCGTTTAAAAAATCGGCCCAAAGTAGGCATTACGTCAAGTTAAACCACGATTCACGAATAGGCCTCAAGGAGCTACGCACGCATGTCCCTGTCCCTGGCACTGAAAAACGTTTCACACCAGTGTTATGCCACTATTAGGTAGTTTAAGAAATTAAACGATAAACGTTAACTTTACGACAACGTTAACGCTAACGTTAATGACATATTTTGACGTCACACGGATGAGTTGTATTTCTTCTGGGGGTGACTGTGAGCGTTAACGTATGGTTTCTTAAACTCACTAGGGAGGTTTCAAAATCAAACGATAAACGTGAACGTTAACGACAACGTTATTTTCGTACCGAAAATGCAATATAAAATCTGGCCAATGTGTTGTACGAAAAATAACGTTGTCGTAAAGTTTGCGTTCATCGTTTGAATTAATAGTGAGTTTAAGAAACCATACGTTAACATTAACGCTAACGTTAATGACATCATTTTGACGTCACATCGAATGAATCTATCATGCATTTCTTCTTGGGGTGACGTCATTTTGACGTAATTAGCGTTATCGTTAGCGTTAACGTTTGGTTTCTTAAACTCACTATTAGAGAGTTTAAGAAACCATACGTTAACGCTAACGCTAACGCTAATTACGTCAAAATGACGTCGCTCCCCGAAGAAATACAACAGATGCATTCGATGTGACGTGAAAATGATGTCAATAACGTTAGCGTTAGCGTTAACGTATGGTTTCTTAAACTCACTATTCGACCCCCCCCCCAATTAATAGGGAGCTTATGCAAAGCATCCGAAACGCCAACGCACCGACAAAATCCATTGTTCGCTGCCACGAAAACATTAGGCCTACCCAACAAAATTACAGACGTTCGCGTTGGCATTTCGGTGCCTTTACGTCAGATAACTCTGCATTCTGGAGCCACCCCGTGTTTCAGGACCCGTCATGCCCGTCATTTGACGGGTACTTTGCTAGTGATGAATTTAATCGATAAAGGTGACCATTTCAGCGTAACAACAGGCCAATGATCGACGACATGCGTTGTGAATGACGCAATTTTTTTGTAACGTCATAATGGCGGACTACGCCTGATGACGTTCAACAATCGAAAGGCATGCGCACTTGGTTGATGATCAGCGCCTCCTTTTGTTTGCCGGTACCCCATTGAATAAGCAGAGTTTATCACTGTCGCTTTCTTGTAGTGAATCAAAGGCATGAAAGTCGGGTATCGCTGTGAGAAATCGGAAACAAAATTTACAGAATAATAGCATAAATTCAAACATAAAGGTTCAACTTACAAATTTAGCATTTTATAAATGTGTGCATTCTGACTCTTCCATGTGATAGGAGAGACCCTCCTGCACGTTTCCTGCCAATTTTGTTGAATTCCGACCACTTATGATAAAAAAGGACTGAATTAATGAGAACCCCACGAACGATGAGAGCGCAGGGTCATCTGTGTACATTTGCACGGCCTTGATGAGGTAAGTAGGCCTATCTTTTCAAGGGTCTTTTCAAATTGCTCATAGTAACTCACCGAGACGAGGCACGTAAAGCCTGTTTTATTATCTGAAATTCTTTAGATTTTCCTTCTATAACAGCATAACAAAGGGCTAATAACCTGTTTTGCGTCGTTTCGAAACTTACGTCCGCCAGCAACAACATATAGGTAGAAATTTATTGAATAATTACTGACCCAGATGATAAATAACGATGTGTTCTCCGCAACGTATCTGAGATGCCAATATTTGGAATTAAGTATGTCATACATCCGAAAGACCTCAGGGATTTCAAGAACTAGATAATGAAGACGGAGCGGAAGTGACGTCACCACGTATGCAACAGAAATAAAAATGCACATCCGGGTGAGATGTGCCTCACTTTGTTGACGACTGTCAGAACTTTGTTTTTGGCCTTCCATAATCAGCCGTTTTTTATTTGCTTGCTTAACCGTGATGAGAATGACCACATTGCAAACGGAAATTATTGAAAAGGGTAGAAATGTTCCAAAAATCATATTAAACATACCTGTGGTGATTTCAATTGCATCACTTGGACTGTATAAGATCAGGGTCTCAATACCTGGAAGAAAGGCCAAAATATATATTTTTTTTAAATCTGCCATTAACAATAAAATAAAATAAAAATAAAGTAAAAAAATGGCATGATTGACGGACGGGGTGAAAACATGTTTCAGTTAATTTGATAAAGATAAAGGGTACATTGACTCCTTGGGCATGACGTAGAATGAGATGACGACGAGGGCGGCTTTCCATGCTCGAAAGCATTGTTTGTTTCCGCGTCGTTGGTCACGGCGCGGAAACAAACAATGCTTTCGAGCAACACTCCAATGGAAAGCCGCCCGAAGGCTAGGGATTCACCGAACGCGATGCGTTGACGCGCGCGTCAAAGTCTTTGTTATTTTCCGCCGCACTGCACGCAAACAGAGGCTTTCAAAGCATAAATCGCCCGCGATTCCCTGTCGCACGCGAATTCGTGTTCGTTGTATCCCTAGCCCGCAAACGCCTCGTGGAAAAACAGCTTTATGATGTGTGCATATTCGTAACTCCGCAACGAAATCGCGACAGTGGAGTCCTCGCTTGAATCTCCGAAATTCTCTTCGATAAACAGGCCCAAAAATCGTGCTGATTTTTGACAAGCGGCTCGATGAATAAGAACATCCTTTACCTGTTTTTGAATTCCGAAAGAATCGAAAAGCAAAGAAAGTGGTCAAATTCAAACAGGCTATGATCACAAAACTGATCACTGTGACTCGTTTAGTTCGCTTGACAGTGCATAGGCGGCGTGATTCCAATGGGAATCGCACGGCTATAAGGCGGTCACATGACATCATGGCCAAGTAGGCACCTGAGCACATTCCGAATGTAAACTGAAAGTACCAGGCAATTCTGAAAAAGGAACACTTGCCTAAGGCTACGGGTATACCGAACGCGATCCGTCGTCCTGTGCGTCAAAGGCTTTGTTACTTTCCGCCGCACTCCACGCAGACAAAGGCACTCAAAGCATAAATCGCATGCGTTGCCCTATCGCATGCGAATTCGCGTTCGGTATACCCGTGGCCTTAGTAAGGGTAGGGACACACCTAATGCGATTCGCATGCGATAGGGCGACGCATGCGTCGAAACCTTTGTTTGCGTGCAGTGCGGCGGAAAATAACAAAGGCGTTGCCGCATGCGTTAACTAATCGCGTTAGGTGTGTCCCTACCCTAACCAGGAGCCATGTTCCCGAAGCCGTCGTTAGGTTAACGATGTCGTTACGCTATGTATTAGTGAGGTTTCGCAAGTGCCCGGGTAGGCCCTACGACGACGTTTATCTATTGTGTGGGTATACCCATAAACGTTGTCGTATGGCCTAACCGGGTGTTTGCGAAACCTCACTAATTCCCCAGTTTTAACGACATCGTTAACCTAACGATGGCTTCGGGAACATGGCTCCTGATCCATATCGGAAGCTCACATGTAAAAGAGAACCTTGGTGATCTTCCTGGGTCGGATCCAGGGTCGACAGAAAGGGCGCGTAGCTCGACGGAGGTGGTGGGCACTGAAAGCGCGAAGCACTAACGGGGGTGTGGGGCCCACCCGCAGAAAAATTAGACAATTTAAGTTCTTTTGGATGCATTTCCCTGGCATCTGTACGGTGGCTGATAAAGGCCATCCGGGCGCCCGAGTTATAAGTCGGGCGCCCGACTTACGAAAAAAAAAACGGTGGCCTTTATCAGAATTTTTAAATATGTGACTCGATTAAAGTTTTCTTGCTAAAAAAATCACTGCTCTGCCAAAAATAGGGGGTACTCTCCCACGCCCCCTGACCCCGAGACTTCGTAGCAATGCTGAGAAAGAGCCAAATTGCACAGTGCAGGTGCTTTCAGTGGGCGAGTGACCGCCAAATTACCGTCATCACCTTTTTTAATTGTTAATACTTACTTATAAACGTACTCCTTTGGTATAAGGAATTCCATCCCATGGTCATACATGTCATAGTTTGTGAGAGGCCATTGCCATAGCAATTGAAGTAGAACACAAGTATCGCATACAGCTAACGCGAGCATGTAAACACACATGGTCACCTCTTGGTTCTTCGCTTGTGCAGCTACACAACCGGAAATGACGTTACCAGGGATTCCCAGTGCAACAGGAAAGATCCAGATATATTTATTGAGTATTTCAATGGCCGCTCTGAGTGTTGTAATGTCTTCTTCAGGCGTCGATACAGAAGATTCTTGTTCAATTTCGCCGGTCGTATTCATTTTTCCAGTTTTCACCATCTCGACGAATCTAAAGCCTAGTGTACATCACACTTGCGACTGGAGACAACTTGTCGCCACTGAGCTACTGGCGACTGCGAACATCCCGCTGGAACTGGAGGCGACTGATCAGTCGCCAGAAACGGTCGATGTAATGTATACACCCGCGCGACTCACTGGAACTGAGGTTTTGCCAGTCGCCGCCAGTTGCACATGTGCAACTTTGTAGCGACTAGTTGTACCCAGTTTCGCTCAGTCGCTGCGATGTACGCGGGTATGCGACTGATCAGTGCCAAGAAGTTACCTGAGTTGCCGTCAGTCGCAAGTGCGATGTACGCGGTCAGGACATGACGACTGATTGGATCCTCCTATTTACTGAGTTGCTGAATTTGCGATGTGCGCGCAGCGCGTACATAACTGATCAGGACCCATGTTCCCGAAGCCATCGTTAGGTTAACGATGTCGTTAAAACTGGAAAAATGCATAGCGTAACGACATCGTTAATCATACGACGGCTTCTGGAACATGCGCCCTGATCAGTTGCTTCCAGTCGCACGTTCGATGTACGCCTGGCCTTATACATGCGTTGAAAAGTAATTTTCAATAAAGATCTTGCTCTGGAATAGACCTCTTTCACTGTTTTCGTGCTTGTTCCAGGTAATTTATCGCGACCTCCAAGCCAGATTTGGGAACCGACTGAGTGTTGATTCTTCCGCACACAGTTGCAGAGTTATATTCGCGTGGCGCCGACCGAATGAGGTACCGGCAAACCTAATCCGCGACGCAGCGCTGACTATCAACCAGGTCAGAACTGCGTCACTGAAAGTGAGGCTAACTTGTTTTCCAGTTAATTCTGAACAGCACACCCTGTTTCTCGGCCAAATATAACTAAATCATTGCAATCGATTTCTAATTTTACTTTTCTATTATCAGAAATGTTAATATAATACAAGAAGTCGTTTTCCAGAGGTTTAACATGTTTAAGCGAATTTTCGACCCCAACGGGTCTTCGTCAGGCGGGACACTTCTTCGCTAGAGATCTTTTCATTGTGTACACACAGGCTGCGCGAGACTGCTTGCGTGAGACTGCTTTTGCACAGACCTGTGTAGCCGTGGAACGCATCACATCGGCCAGATTTGGCCGACGTGTACGTCCGCGACCTCGTCACAGCGTAGGAATCTGGGTTGATAAAATAAATCCAAGTTCTTAGCTTTGTTTAATGCAAATATATTTTCAGATTTTTTGTGAATAATTGTATGGCAAGTAACAAATATCATAATAAGCGAGGTTTGTAGGTATTTTGATCCTAGTAACTGCAGGGATCGAGGGATCACGTGATCAGCCAAGCCAAGTAGTTCGCTGTCAATCACCCGGCGCCATCTTGATTTCCCACAAGCCTGTGAGCACGGCGTAACAGATTGGTGCGAGCGTAGGAGCGCCTTCTGTTGTAACAATGGAGATCTTTTCTGAAATCTCCAGCGAAGAAGCGTCCAGCCTGACGAAGACCGTTGGGGTCGAAAATCTTCAATAGCTGCGCTTCCATTACAGCTTTTATATCCGGTCTTATTAGTACCGCTGTCTATCCGCATATAAATAAGACCGGATATTTCACGGCTTGCGCTTCCACTACTGGATTTGAGGTTAGTAAGTTCGACTACAGATGGCGATACGTGGAGTGAACCGCGTATATTGTTCTGGTACTTTTGAGTATGCGCATATGGTACGCCGTTTGTCCATTAAATAGAAAAAAAGCTTGTTTTTTAGTAAAAAGCTTGTTTTTCTGTTGAAAACCTTGTTTTTCTCTTTAAAAACCTTGTTTTTATGCTGTCAGGAAAAAAACTTGTTTTTCTCTTACACTAAATTACTTTGTTTTTATCATGAAAAACCTGGTATTTCTAGAAAAACCAATATCGTTGGTAAAATACCTGGTTTTATTTAAAAAACGTTGTTTTTCTCCTCAGAAAAACAAAGTTTTTCTTCCATTTGTAGAAAAACAAGTTTTTTTGATAAAAAAACAGGGGTTTGTGTGCGGTGACGAAGGGAGCGAGCAGTAAGAACGCCTGATATTCTCAGGATGCCTACTCACAGGATCCTGACGTTTTGAATATGTAACTACAGAACTCGCCCATTCTTCTCCTTGACCAGCACAAGCACCAGATTCACAACAAAAAACCTGTCTTGTCAATCTGACGAGACACTAGCCAACGGAGCCTTCCTGTTACTCTACTCCATCAGTGAGAGATCCAGATCCTTTTTACATGTATTTCCTTCTTCATCGGATTTATTGTCACAGTGTCCGTTCTCTCCTTGACGAGTGTCACATCCTCGTGATCCTGGTCAGTTTCTTCCTCAGAGAAGATAAAGTATCCCAACTTACTGACAGGTCCCAGGAGGCTGGAATAGGTTCCCAGAGAGCTTGTCTCTCTCTCTCCTCCACCAACACAACCATCAGATTCTAACATCTCTTACAGTTTGTCGGTTTCTCTCCTCCGCCATAAGCCGACCTACTGACAGGTTCCAGGGGTAGCGAGCATAAAGGGGTCGTAACCCTACGTCAGGCCTAAGCCAGGCGTACACAGAAAAAAATATTCATCTCAGCTTGAGATAAAAATGTCTTGAACGCTTGTCCGTAAAAGAAGTTACTTTTGTATCTCAAATTGAGATNTCTCCTTCACCAGCACGAACACCAGATCTTCTCCTTCACCAGCACGAACACCCGATCTTCTCCTTCACCAGCACGAACACCTGATCTTCTCCTTCACCAGCATGAACACCCGATCTTCTCCTTCACCAGCACGAACACCAGATTCACAACAAAACACCTGTATCATCAATCTCTCGAGACACTGGCCAACGGAGTCTTCCTGTTCCTCTTCTCCATAAACAAGAGTCCATCTCCATGTTTATTTCCTTCTTCATGGGGTTTATTTTCGCCGGTAAACTGAACAGCGCTCCCAACAGAGTCCGTTCCCTCCTGACCAAGTGCCACATCCTCATGTTTCTGGTCAGTTTCTTCCTCAGAGAAGGCAAACACTCCCAAGTTACTGAAAGGTCCCAGAAGGTTGGAGGTAGCCTCCCAGAGAACTTGTCTATTCCTCTCCTTCACCGACATCCTCATGTTCCTGGTCAGTTTCTTCCTCAGAGAAGGCAAAGTATCCCAACTTACTGACAGGTCCCAGGAGACTGGAATAGGTTCCCACAGAGCACGTACTACGTTTACGACGAAAGACCTGTCGTATTAACTGTAAAAGACGCCGACCCCCAGATCTTGTCTCTTCCTCTCCTCCACCAACACAAATTTTCTTTTTATCCACTAACATTCGCTGCAGTCTCTTGAGTATCTGCAACAGTTTCTTAAGGAGGCTGGAATAGGTTTCTTCTGCCAGTAAAATTATTCTCGTGTGGAACTTTCTCCGCATCGTCCCTTTTATCCACATCAGTTCCTCCAGGAGGCTGGAAATATTTCTCTCAAATCTGGTTTCTTCCTCTCCTCTACCGGCACTAGCACCAGATCCTGACATCTCTTTTTTATTCAAGAAATGTCTCAGCTGCCACCTCATTGTGCTCTCAAACATATCCAGTTCATTCAGGAGGCTGAGGAAGGTTGCAACAGAGCTTGCCTCTTCCTCTCCTCTAGTACGAGGTTCGTAAGTAACAGATTCTGACATCCCCTTTCTCTGCAGCGACCTCACTGTCTGCACCAACAGATTCACTTCATACTGGAGGCTGGAAAATGTTCTTCGAGACCTCGCCTGCTCCTCTTCTCCACCAGCACCAGATTCTGACATCTCCTTTTTGTAGAGTTTATCCACAAACTTTCTCAGCATCCTCGCCACCCGAAGTGATTTCTTTGGGTCAATCTTCTGTCCAACCAGGACGTTCCAATCAGGATTCCAGAACATCGGAAGGTTACCCTCAGCCAGGTAACCTTCCAGGTCCCTGTATATGATACGTACCATCTCGATCAAACTCATTTTTCTCTTGAGGAAGTCCTCAACGTTGTGTAGGAAGACAGTTTTCAGGTAATAGCTAGTGACATATTTGTCCGTGTTGTAAAGGAAACCATCCTTGTCCTGTATCATTATCCTGCAGACATCAGGGTTGCGTAGACACTTTGCTGCGATGTATGCATCTCTAACCCAGGGTTCTAGACTTCTAATATGCCTCGTCTCGAGATGAGGGAAGGAGATACGGTAGAGTTGTGTACGCAGGTCTTCCTGGTTGTTTTCTCTCATTGACTTACCAAGTTCACTATCCTTGTGAGGCGGCTTGGCCACCAGGTAGAAACCATGTCTTCTTAATTCTTCTCTATCCATCATCCACGTCCTCGGAATGAGATATTCTGACCAAAACACGAAGTAAATAGCCGGCACCAGGTCAACAGATATCACCAGGGTCGTATCAAATTCGTCGTCACATCTGATCTTTATTTCTGTGCTTGCGTGGCCACCATCTCTGACCTTACCCACTTCTGAGCAGATCCGTATATCCACGTTTGACAATGTATTTTCTAAACTGGTGCAGAAATCATCATGAAAAGCTTTACTTGATTTCAACCTGCCCTGTTTTTCATATTGTATATAGCCATTCTCGAAATGGTCTACGTTGTTGTCATCGGATTTCAAAACACCCATGATATAATCATATTCATCTGCAACCATGACCTTCGCTCGCTCTGCTGAACTACCACACGGCGCGACATTGGCATGGGAAATCATTGAAATTTTATTGGTGCATGTAATTCTCTGAACGCAATCATTGATATAGCCTATAATGACCCCAGATTTCCCTGCCGGTGTACTATGTACATCACCGCTGCCAGGACATCTGATCAGCTCCGATACTTTGGGAAGATTGTCAGTCACTGTATCTGGCAAGGAAGAGGTGACTTTCAGTAGATCAGACCCGAGTGAAGGCAGGTCATCTAACATGGTGTAGTCGATGACGTCTTGTAAAGGTAAATGTCGATGTCCCTTCACATCAAATCGGCCATTCGCCGCTTGGATGAGTGCCATGCGGAGGGTATCTATATTGTTTATACCCCCAAGGTCTATTGTTTGTCGGTTTCCAGGTGTTGATAATAAAGCAATAATCTGCATTATTTTATGATTAGATTTTGCGTCTTCAAGCATTGACTCCAGCATCCCTGGTTGAGCATCACATAACAGTCTGCAGACATCAAAGTGTCCTGATTTAGATGCCCAAACACGAGCATTTTGTCCACTATTGTCAGTTATATCAACCTCTGCTCCATTCCCAATAAGACAACTCACAACTTCAGTGTGTCCATAACGAGAAGCTTTGATAAGGGCGGACTGTCCCTGAGAATCCTTATCATTTATCTTGGCTCCATTCTGAATTAGCTGACGAACGACATCATGATCTCCTTTCTCAGAGACCAGCATGAGTGGTGACTGAGCAGCAAATGTAGAAGATTCGGTAGTATCTTTAGTTTGTAAGGGTCCACAATCATTCTTAGCGTTGACGTCAGCTCCTGCCTCTATCAGATAATTAACTGTCTCTTTCTCACCCTCATTAACGGCATACCATAGCGGAGACCTTCCAGACCAGTCCTTAGCGTTAAGGTCAGCTCCAGCCTCTATAAGTGAATTAGCTATCTCCCTCTCCCCCTCATCAATGGCATACCACATCAGAGACCTTCCAGAATCGTCCTTAGTGTTAACGTCAGCTTCAGCCTCTATAAGATACTGTGCTATCTCCCTCTCTCCCTTACCAATGGCATACCATAGCGGAGACCTTCCAGAATCGTCCTTAGCGTTAACGTCAGCTCTTCTCTCTATAAGATACATCGCTATCTCCTTCTCCCCCTTACCAATGGCATAACATAGCAGAGACTTTCCAGATCCAGAATTGTCCTTAGCGTTAACGTCAGCTTCCCTCTCTATAAGACACTGAGCTATCTCCCTCTGCCCCCTAAAAATGGCACACCACAGTGGCGATCTCCCCCATGTGTCCTTGGCGTTAACATCAGCTTCCCTCTCCATAAGATACTTTGCTATCTCACTTTCATCCTTATCAATGGCATACCATAGCGGAGACCTTCCATCCGAGTCTCTAGCGTTGACGTCAGCTCGTCTCTCTACAATGCTCCTTACCATGTCTTTACGACCTTGTGCCACTAGAATCATCAACGCAGTCTGGCCAGAATCGTTCTTAGCATTAACGTCAGCATCTCTCCCTATAAGACACTCAACTATCTCTCTCTCCCCCTTATCAATGGCACACCATAGCGGAGGCCTTCCAGAATCGTCCTTAGCGTTAACGTCAGCTTCCATCTCTATAAGATACTCAGCTATCTCACTTTCTCCCTTATCAATGGCATACCATAGCGGAGACCTTCCCCAAAATTTGTCTCTAGCGTTAACGTCAGCTCCTCTCGCTATAAGATGCATCGCTATCTCCCGCTCCCCCTTACCAATGGCATAACATAGCAGAGACCTTCCAGTTTCAGTCTCCTTAGCGTTAACGTCAGCTTCCCTCTCAATAAGGTACTCAGCTATCTCACTTTCACCCTTATCAATGGCATACCATAACGGAGACCTTCCATAACGGTCATTAGCGTTGACGTCAGCTCCTTTCTCTACAATGTTCCTTACAATGTCTTTACGACCTTTATCCGCTAGAATCATCAACACACTCAGGCCATCTTTGCTTCTAGCGTTGACTGACGATCCTGCTTCAAATAACCTCCCGATTTCTTCATCATCGTCTAGGATGGCAGCGATCATTATATCTGTCTGACAATAATCAGGCACTACCCAGGAGTATGCCATGACTGACTTTTTTCCAAATCTGAGAGCACCAGCAGGATGAGTCATAAACTCAGTACGAACAGTCCACCCAGTCCCCGACGGCTTGTTGTACACTGTACTCACAACAGCTGGCTTTCCTTACACATTTGGAGAAATCAGAGATCACCAGTAGGAACAGTCCACCCAGTCCCTGACGGCTTGTTGTACACTGTGCACACAACAGCTGGCTTTCCTTACACAGAGATCACCAGTAGGAAGAGTCCACCCAGTCCCTGACGGCTTGTTGTACCACAGCGGGCTTTCCTACAAGGGAAAGGTCAGATCATCAAACCACATCAAACGGGCTAATTACAGTAATACACCGCCTGTACTTTTTGTGTACTAGTATATTTGAGACCGAACCACCACGCAATATCTACCCGAAGGAAATAATCAATTTTAATGAAATTTCACACAGCTATAGGGAGGACACTAAACCTTTGTTACAGAGGTTAAAAAATTCTAATGTGTACGTCTCGAGTAATCTCGTGAATGACGCCAAATTTGCCTCTGCTCCCACTTGAAATCGCACGAAAAGTAGGCCTGTGTATCAGTGCGCCCAGAATAGCCAAATTCATGCAAGTCGACGAAATGACATATCTATCCTAATAGCTGCCCCTAACACACTTGCAAATGACACTCACTTCAATAATAACATCAACGGTGCCCTCACAATCCACCCAAAACCATAGACACGGCGATTTCATTAAGAACTCCTTTAGAGTCCCATGTGACTTTGGCGCATGATTACTTTACTTAGCCCAAACAACATTTAATAAAGTGGAAAAAGAACATTTCAGATATCCATCAAAAAGCACAAAGAACGACACACAAAATGACAGTACGAAAAGTCGTCTCCGAATTTCGCAAATTTTCGATCCTGACCGGGGTCTTCCTCGGGCACTTCCTAGTAGAGATTCCAGAAAAGACAGCTGGATCCCAAATGTAGATCTAAAGTATCCTGCACAAACAAGAAAGTGTGAAAAACCGTTCAACCTTAATTTTTCACACAATCCTGTTTGTGCAGGATACGTTTGTGCAGGATACGTTAGATCTACATTTGGGATCCAGCTCAGTCTTTTGTGGAATTTCTACTAGAAAGTGCCCGAGGAAGACCCCGGTTGCGGTCGAAAATTTGCGAAATTCGGAGACGACTTTCGTATTAGAACAAACAGAACATTACAGTGTCGGTCATTTTGAAGGCATAAAATTTTGAAGGGATAAAATTTCAAATTTTTAGGAACCCTCATAAACACTGCTAAAAGTCGTACCGCGTCATGTTATCTACTGATCAGCATTCCCAATCTATTCAAACATAGACATTTTTTACACACAGTGAAAATGGATCAGCTGAAAGGTAAGGGTGCAACTGTTACTTATATGTCGGACAGTTCTTAAAGTTGCACTGACCGTTAACATCCTGGACTAATCGTCGTCACCATTTTAACCCGCATTTTAAGTCAAAAATGCGTATCTTTCGGCGTAGATGACATAGCCACACGGACCTCTCGGCAGGGGCAGACGGTAACTCGGACTAGATCTGATAAGTCCTCACAACAAAAGGTACTTGAATCCACAGCTTGAGGAGCAGGAGTCTTTCCTACAAGAGAAGGGACGAGGTCTTCAGAGGTGGATCAACCTCTCTCCCGACGTTTTTCATCATCTGCTGTGAACATGCATCATGACTATGAATTCTGTGGTCATTACTTCCTATAAAGCACGTAATTTGTAGGTACCCTACCCAGTGGAGGTGATCTCCCTAAACTGATATGCATAAAAGGTCCTAGTACCCTACCTTACTTGGCAATCCACCTATACTGGTACGTACTCCATCTAATGGTTTGCTAAGGCCTAATTCCTTTTAAGGGATCAATATTTCATGTTTCTCATTCATTTTGAGCCTGCATGACCTTATGATAGGTACCCCACTTTGGGGGCAAAATAATCGGAATAAAAACATATTTTCTTAATGTGCGTGTACTTTAGCATGTATACTTTATCATAAAAACATCTATTCTTAAAGGACATGTACTTTAGCCATCCTAGGAACATCAGGTGTTCTTAGTGCTCGCTCCCTTCGTCACCGCACACAAATCCCTGCCGACATTCGCCGGAATCCGTGGAGTATCTAAGCCATTCCAGCAAATGTTCATCCCCACCATCTCATCCCAAGTAGGCCGGTGATTGATACACATGAACTACAAAGCTGACCCAGCAGGTCAACATAAAATAACTCCAGCGGCGTATCTGTTTGGCGACGTGTGGCCTGAGAATGACATACATTCTGTTGCGACGAATGTAGGATAGGTTGAACTCAACTTAGGTTGAGTCCAGCGGTGTAGGATAGGTTTATCGTCGGCATAACCATATCAGCTGCTTGGCTGTGAAAAGGGCCGTTATACATGTATACGTGTAACTGATCTCTATAGTACGTTTGAGTCATCTGGAGCTCGATGGGCGGACCTTCGGTTGTCAGGCAGACCTTGGTATTGTTGGTGAAGTCTGGCTATTGACATGCGTTTTATTGACAGGACACTTCCAGCCAATCCCATGCCTGTGCCTGTGTTCAATTTCAAATCAAGGTCTAGTTGTATGTTCAATTTCAAACCAAGGTTCAGCTGGTTAGAAAACAATGTGCGTTGGACCGTTTAGAGTAAACCCTAAGTTCATTGTGGTCTGGTTACTAAGGGTTTGATTGACATACGCCCATCGAGCTCCAGATGACTTAAACTTACTATAGCTAGGTTGAGGTGGGGAGCTGACTAGGTACTTCAGCACTGTGTTGTGCGTGACACTACGGTACAGTCTACGCGTAATGCCTGTCATCTTAAGGTGACTCAGAAATGGCGTTCGCTGATTGGGCGCATTTTCTCAGGCGCCAATACCCAGCAAATCAGGCAGATTCTCTCAGGGGTTTGTCTGCGGTGACGAAGGGAGCGAGCAGTAAAGAACGCCTGATTTCTCAGGGTGGTACTTAGCATGTATGCTTTATCATATTGACATGAATGACGTTATTTTGTTGTGGACAGTAATAACAGCAAATGTTGGAACTTACCACAAGCTGTTAGACGAGCAAAAACAAAAAGAAAATTATCCGAAATCGGAGAGGGCAAATTAGCAAGTTAACTGCGCAGCAAACGATATGGTAATGATGGGAAAGGCACAACAAACGTCAATATCACCGGAGCAACTTCATTACGTGGTCAGGGATAGGCCTATCTTGCCCGGGCCAGAGATTTAAATGCTTCATTAGCATTTCAAGTCATGATATATCCTTTATGTGGTGTTTACGAATTTAATTTGAAAGAAGTTATTGAGGTGAATCGGGACATTGAATATGTTAACATTAGAATGACAAAAAGGCATTGCTTACATTGTGGGATCGAAGCTTTTGAAATCTTTTGAATACTATATAGTCCTACATTTATGCAGACTAAGTATTTTTTCCATCTATCGACGTGAGTGTGCAGATCAGCATATACATACTAGTTGATAGATAAGATTTTAGGCCTGGCTTGGGCTACGGTTGGGTGTTTTTCTATGTAGTATGACCTATTTAGAAACAGGTTTGATTCAGATAAATGAAAACTTATGACATAGCACGTGCAATGCACTACACACACTGGGTTTTAACTATCAGAAAGTCACAAAAAATTCTACTAGCAAACTGACTATGGGATAAGATCCTCATTATGATGTAGAATCAACATCTGAAAACGGTAAAAAAAATCGCTTAGATTTTTTTGAGAAAAAATGATTTTTTTCTATTTCACGTACATTTTACTGCACATTTGTACATTTGTAATTTGTATGTAAATATCGCTGAAAGGGTAAATGTCGTCCTGGGTATATACAAAGATTACCCCGGATCTCAATCTTCACTAAAATAATACCCTGGGTGTACTTTCGGTAGACGAACATCACCCAGCATTGTAGTATGACACCTGGATCCGCGGTTGTCTCACCCGTGGTCACGTGACCGCCCGAAGAATGTCATGAACAGCTACACTCAACAAGTACCGCGGTGCGAGACCGCGAGATTCCACGGGATTTCTATATAGAGGTTCTTCACTGACGTCACACGGCCGCCATACTGGCCGTCAAAATGAAGCCTGGAGGCGGCCATCTTGTTCTCGGTTCGAACATTCAGCGGCCCGTACAGACCACTGGGACCATAACTCAACAAATCACTTTACCTCTCACAGTTTCTGAGCATAAGTAGTTGGTCTGGTGTGAAAACCGTGTTGAAAACAAAGCGAATCGTCCATATGGCTTGCTGAATAACAGTCTGATTAATGCCGACAACGTACAAACCACGTCAAAAACGCTGTGTTGATGCTGTGACGTTGCGTCATTTGACGGCCAATATGGCGGATATTTGGAGCTGTGACTTCACGTGAAGAACCTCTATAGGACTCGTTCCTAGGCACAGATTGCGGAAGCTGGGTGATGTTCGGCTACCGAAACTACACCCAGGGTATTGTTTTAGTGAAGATTGAGATCCTGGGTAATCTTTGTATATACCCAGGACGACATTTACCCTTTCAGCGTAAATATCTCCTTCGTTTTCACTGATACAGCACTTTCATGACTTTTGGTTGCACAATTTCACATCAATCTGTTTAAGTGTTGAGGCAACAAAACACATCAAACCAAATTTGATGAGTTGACTTGTCGATGGTGTAGAAAGGGTTGTTAATCGCCCCTTCCCCCACTTTTGAAGAATGAGCACAGGTTGCAAGGGTCTAAAACACTCTCAGAACTTCAGCAAATTTCTTCATATAATTTGCGATGGTTCTTCAAACCTCATAATCAAAGAGGAATGTGCTGAAAATGTACAAAGAAGGTATTTTGATTTAAAAATCCTAAAGCTAAAATGGTAAATCATGTATGTATAAATATACAAATGTACAGTCAAATGTACATGAAATAGAAAAAAATCATTTTTCTCGAAGAAATCTAAGTGAATTTTTTTACCGTTTTCAGATGTTGATTCTACATCGTAATGAGGATCTTATCCCGTAGTCAGTTTGCTAGTACAATTTTTGGTGACTTTCTGATAGTTAAAACCCAGTGTGTACAGACTGGTTCCATACAGGTTTAAGTTGCAATGACTACCTGCGGGCGTGGCACCAGTTGAAATATCAACAATTTCCTACAGATTTGTTCACCAAGAGATGAGACGAACAGGATGCATTGCTGACTCACTTCACTGTAACAAATCATCCGTATGGGTAGGCCTACGGAGCCGTGGCGTTGGTAGCCCTACACACACCAACATGGGAACTCTGAACTCATTCCGAGTTGTATGTCCCCGTATGATAGGTACGTAAACGTTACAGCAGGCCCAACGAAAATGGGCTTAAAAATTGGACATGCCGTAAATGCTTCCTTTACTGAGTTTAACTGTTTTACCCCAAAGATCAAAGGGCCCGATGGAGTAGCAATTAAGACCATAGGTGTGAAAAGAGTGACATAAGGACCCTAATTAGCCCTAATTAAGGACCTGGCTGAAGTGTCAAAGTCACTTTTCTTGCAATATGTTTCAAATTCAAACAGTATCAATTTATTAAAGCAAATGGCTCGCGGGGTTTGTTTACATTCAGTTGGGCGCCATCTCAATATCAAGGGTCATTTTGAGAAAAAGGCGAAAGAAGGATATTAGTTTAATGGGAAATGCATTAGACAGCCAAACTTCGGAGGCGTATTCTGCAAAATCTGCCGCTTCGAAATCAATGTGAATTGCACAAAATGTACATATTGACTGACTGAATTTGAAAACGTCATTAACCCATTTTTACAAATTTTTAATGGAATCTCGTCCCCAGTGTTTACGTTCGCATATTTGCACAGGCTTTGCATATGACTGGATCACGGCTTCGCCTGGAGGCTAGATTCACTCTCTATGGAAGGTACCACCAAAAATGTAAACAAACCCCGCGAGCCATTTGCTTTAAGACCGCCACACACCCACAGTGTGGCGTTCTTCCTTGGTTTTACTGGAATTCTCTGGATCTCTGAATCTCTCTCTCTCTGGATCTCTCCATCCAATCTGGTGGTTTCAGGGCAATAACTCGAGAATTAAGCCATGTATCGCCACAAAACTTCCAGGGTGTGTAGGTATGTGCAAAAGACAGGTCGAGTTCGTTTCCTGGCTTCATCCAAAAACGTTAAAGTACAAATTTTGATGAATTTTGTTGTTAAAACAGCGCAAGCCAAGGGGATTCCCCGTGTGACCGATTTAGAAGCATGAGTCATATCTAAAAATAACCCTACCATTTCATCCACGTGCAGAGAACGGAGCATGCGCATTGGGCAAATGCTGGTTACTACATTTGCCGCTCCACTCCTGCGGCGCTACTGTCCGTTCCACAACAAAAGTGCTTCGTCGCGCTTGCTCCGCTGCAGCAATCGCCAAAATAAAGCACAAGATGCAGGTAAACTTCTTTGGTGTCAATGTGAACCACAGGAAGTGATGTTTTCCGTTAGATTTGTGGTGTTCTGCTATCGGTCAGATCTGTCTGCTCCAACCTGACCTGGTGACTTCGTCGCAGCCGCACAGGCTGTCACTGCCACAGACCATGAGACAGGTCTGCAGGCTAATAGTACGGCTATCATCATCATTGATCTCTGTCATTATCTCTCAATTTTCAAGGGCGGTCTTCAAATTGACTGACAAGTCAATTTCTAGTTTCAAATGCTCTCACTATCGAGCTTTCTGCCTCGCGAGGCAAAAATCTCACCGAAACGCGCACACGCGAGCTATCTGCTGAGCAAACGGTCTCGAATGACTTTTTGCTCAGCAGATAGCTCCAGTGTGCGGCAGGCTTTACTCAAGGAGACAAGACACGTAAAGCCTGTTTTATTATCTGAAAATCTTTAGATTTTCCCACTGCAACAACATAGCAAAGTGCTAATAACTCGTTTTGCGTCGTTTCGAAACTTACGTCCGCCAGCAACAATGTATAGGTAGAAATTTATTGAATAGTTACTGGTCCAGAGGATAAATAACGATGTGTTCTCCGCAACGTATCTGTGAGTCCAATAGCTGGAATTTTCGTCATAAAGCCGGGAGATCTCGGGGGTTTCAAGGACTAGATTATGAAGACGGAGCGGAAGTGACGTCACCACGTATGCAACAGAAATAAAAATGCACATCCGGGTGAGATGTGTCTCACTTTGTTGACGACTGACAGAACTTTGTTTTTGGCCTTCCATAGTCAGCCGTTTTTTATTTGCTTTCTTAACCGTGATGACAATGACCACATTGCAAGCGGAAATTATTGAAAAGGGTAGAAATGTTCCAAAAATCATATTAAACGTACTTGTGGCGATTTCAATTGCTTCACTTGGACTTGATAAGACCAAGGCCTCAAGACCTGAAAGAAATGTCAAAATATTTTTTTTTATTATGCCATTAAAAACAAAATAAAATAAAAATAAAGTAAAAAATTCTACAATTGGCATGATTGGTGGGGTGAAAACATGTTTCAGTTAATCTGATAAAGATAAAGGAAATATTGACTCCTTGGGCATGGGGACAGTGGCTGTGTGACGTAGAATGAGATGACGAAGTCGGCTTTCAGAGCGTTTCCGTGCGTGGAAACGCTCGAAAGCATTGTTTGTTTCCGCGTCGTTGGTCACGGCGCAGTGTTTCCACGAGGCGTTTGCGGGCGCGGATTAGGAGGCGGGCGCGGGTGGAAAAATCGATCCAACGTATTTCCCTTTAGCTGTTTCACTCGCACCCGCACCCGCCTCCCCTTCCGCGCCCGCAAACGCCTCGTGGAAAAGCAGCTTTATGATGTGTGCATATTCGTAACATCCTTTACCTGTTTTAGAATCCCGAATGAATCGAAAAGCAAAGAAAGTGATCAAATTCAAACAGGCTATGATCACAAAACTGATCACTATGATGCGTTTAGTTCGCTTCACAGTGCATAGGCGGCGTGATTCCAATGGAAATCGCACTGCTAAAAGGCGGTCACATGACATCATGGCCAAGTAGGCACCTGAGGACATTCCGAATGTAAACTGAAAGTACCAGGCAATTCTGAAAAAGGGACACTTGCCTAAGTAATCAGATCCATATTTGAATCGCACATGTAAAAGAGAACCTTGGTGATCTTCCAGTGTCGGATCCAGGGTTGACAGAAAGGGCGCGTAGCTCGACGAAAGAGGTGAGCACTGAAAGAACGAACACTTACGGGGTGTGGGGCCCTCCAGCAGAAAAATTTGACAATTTAATTGTCAACTTTTTCTGCTGGAGAATTTATGTTATTTGGATGCATTTTCCTGGCATCCGAGAGCAAAATACAAGAATTTTTAAATATGTGATTGAAGTTTTCTTGCTAAAAAATCATTGCTCTGCCAAAAATGGGGGGGGGGGTACGCCCCCNNNNCCCCCCCCCCCCCGGATCCGACCCCGAGACTTCGTAGCAATGCTGAGAAAAAGCCAAATTGCACATTGCGGGCGGGTGCTTTCAGTGGGCGAGTGACCGCCAAATTACCGTCATCACCTTTTTTAATTGTTAACACTTACTTGTAAACGTACTCCTTTGGTAGAAGTAGTTCCATCCCATGGTCATACATGTCATAGTATGTGAGAGGCCATTGCCATAGCAACTGAAGTAGAACACAAGTATCGCATACAGCTAACGTGAGCATGTAAACACACATGGTTACCTCTTGGTTCTTCGCTTGTGCAGCTACACAACCGGAAATGACGTTCCCAGGGATTCCCAGTGCAACAGGAAAGATCCAGATATACTTATTGAGTATTTCAATGGCCGCTCTGAGTGTTGCAATGTCTTCATCAGGCGTCGATACAGAATATTGTGGTTCAATTTCGCCGGTCCTATTCATTTTTCCAGTTTTCACCATTTCGACGAACCTAAAGCCTAGCGTACGTCACACTTGCGACTGGAGACAACTTGTCGCCACTGAGCTACGAGCGACTGCGAACATTTAGCTGCAACTGGAGACGACTGATCGGTCGCCAGAAACGGTCCATGTACGCACCCACGCGACTCACTGGAACTGACGTTTTGCCAGTCGCCGCTAGATCTTGCTCTGGAATAGACCTATTTCACTGCCTTCGTGCTTGTTCCAGGTAATTTATCGCGACCTCCAAGCCAGACTTAGGAACCGACTCATGAGTGTTGATTCTCCCGCACACAGTTGCAGGGTTATATTCGAGTGGCTCCTACCGAATGAGGTACCAGCAAACCTAATCCGCGACGCAGCACTGACTATCAACCAGGTCAGAACTGCGTCATTGAAAGTGTGAGGCTGACGTTGTTTTCCAGTTAATTCTGAATAGCACACCCTGTTTCTCGGCCAAATATAACCAAATCATTGCACTCGATTTCTAATTTTACTTTTCTGTCATCAGAAATGCTAAAATATATCTTAATCCTTTTGAGCAAAAATCCCTGCGGGAACATGATGAATTTAATCGATAAAGTTGACCATTTCAGCGTGGACAACAGGCCAGTGAGGGTTCTTATTTGAAAAATTGCCGTAGCGCACAAAAAATGCTTCTGTCATTGAACTTGGCATATTTTCTGAGCTTCTCTCAATACTATAGTAGCACAAAAAATGTGCTTTGTGCTCTTGAACTTGGCACACAAAAGGTGCGGATCTCACATTAACTAAGGCTATTTTTCGCTTCCCTAAATGTAGATGTGCCTCCCATAAACATGATATAAATAGTATATGAGCCTTCCCAGAGGTTGGGAGACTGAGAACTTTGTGGGAAGCCTGAATGGGATCGAAGAGACCCAATCACGCTTGCTGGGTTCACGGTGCACCCTCCTGCCTAGGGCGAACCACAGCCCAGCGTGATTTTCAAATGTGCATGGCTAGAGATTTATGACACTATTATATGTGCTTCTGCTATGAATATTGGCATCAAAAATATGCTTACAGGAAAATAATGAGCACAAAATCTGAGCATGCTGGGGACTGTAGAGGCATATTTTCAGACTACATGTACTAAGCGTATATATGCTATTTTTAGCACGAGTGAGAATTGATCGACGTCATGGGTTGTGAATGACGCAATTTTTTGTAACGTCATAATGATGCACAACGCCTGATGACGTTCAACAATCGAAAGGCATGCGCACTTGGTTGATGATCAGCGCCTCCTTTTGTTTGCCGGTAGGCCTACCCCATTGAATAAGAAGAGCTTATCGCTGTCACTTTCTTGTAGTGAATCAAAGACATGAAAGGTCGGGTATCGCTGTGAGAAATCGGAAACAAAATTTTTAGAATATAATAGTGTCTTGTTTCAAACAGTTGTTACGAGATGTGGAGTAGTGAAAGAATGATTTTCTCAATATAAAACTATCGGGTTATTAAAAAAAACGTCCCACCTCTCAATCTTCAATAGCTGTGCTTCCATGACAGCTTTTATATCCGGTTGAAAACATGCATTCAAAAACAATACAACACTCATTTGACGTACATCAACGTCATCAGATATCATTACATACACTTTGAGGACGATTCTTATTTTATTTCTTTGGCCATAATTACTTTAATCATTTTAATATTCCTTCTATAAACATTCTTCTTTCTACAAATACACACACATAACGTGAGTCATGTATGTATGTATTGTTGCTCAGATCAATACATTGCGTTTCTGTGAAAATACATTCAAATAACGAAACTGTGGCAAAAGAAATAAAATAAGATTTATATGCAACATGTTTACAGTAATAAACAAGAAGTCAATCTCCAGAATTCACGAATTTTCGACCCCAACCGGGGTCTTTTTCAAGTGAAACTTTACAATCTGAAACTCTAGAAAAGAACTTTTTCAAGTGGAACTTTACAATCTGAAACTCTAGAAAAGAAGTCTGTTCTAGAGTTTCAGATTGTAAAGTTCCACTTGAAAAAGACCCCGGTTGGGGTCGAAAATTCGTGAATTCTGGAGATTGACTTCTTGTTTATTATCATTTTGTGTGTCAATTTTGTGCTTTTTGTACCTTGGATCAACATGTTTACAGTGATACCAAATGGGAGTTTCTGAAAGTCAGACGAGTGGTGTATTTTTTGTTGATCACGAAGTTTTTGCCATTGTACCATATATTTCAACTGGGCGCAAGCACTAAAGAACCCTGACTAATCTCATACTCGGGTTCCTACGGATCGCACTAAAGTCTATCAGGCTCTGTCACTTGGACACTATCTCTTGTATATATTTTTGTCCACATTACAAAATTCTGAACATTATTGTATTTTTCTTACATTTCCACCCGGGTGGAAATGTTTTACACCCGGGTGGAAATGTTTTACACCCGGATGAAAATGTTTTCCACCCAGGTGGAAATGTAAGAAAAAATAAAATAATGTTCAGAATTTTGTAATGTGGACAAAAATACTGTGGTCGCGGAGTTATGCCGGATTGGCTTCATATCCGCCCATTTTGCTATATGGGCAGGATGTTGGTTTCATGTTTTCAATATGAATGGATCCAAGACATGCCTTCCCGAGATTTGTATTCGGGCATTCCTTTCATTTATTTAAGGCTACTCCTGCGGGTTACATTGTATAATGTAGGCCTATAGAACCGCCCCCAATCCGGCATAACTCCGAGACCACAGTACAGTAAGCTCGAGTTTAAACCACCGGTTCATAAGCACACCCACAGTCGAAATGGGAGTGAATAAAACATAACAACTATTACACTGAATGGCTGGAAATGCTTGTACGATCATAACCACATGATGGAATGAATAGTTGCTGAAGGGCTAGGGTGAAACTGACCCTATACTATGGGCGTGCTTATGAACATAATGAACCGGTGGTTTAAACTCGAGCTTACTGTATATACATGGCATGTATGGGCCACGGTACAAAAAGCACAAAATTGACACACAAAATGATAATAAACAAGAAGTCAATCTCCAGAATTCACGAATTTTCGACCCCAACCGGGGTCTTTTTCAAGTGGAACTTTACAATCTGAAACTCTAGAAAAGACTGAGCTGGAACATTCTACATTCGGGTTTCAGCTCAGTCTTTTCTAGAGTTTCAGATTGTAAAGTTCCACTTGAAAAAGACCCCGTTTGGGGTCGAAAATTCGTGAATTCTGGAGATTGACTTCTTGTTTATTAGCATGTATGGGCCACCGTATACAGTATAGATAGAGCCTGATATCATGAATATTTCAAGTACTACTGCACCAATTTTGACATGGTTTGTTGCATATGAAAGGAAAACTTATTTGGTCATATTTCCACATCAAATGTTTGGAAATTGAAAATATCAAAATTATGGCATAGCACATCAGAAAAAAACTTGCTAATCAAAATTTTTATTTCGTAATTTTATTTTCATTTTTTTGTACGTTGTTTATGATACATGGTTTTTGCCCTGGAGTCAATAATTGGAAAAGTATCAGGAATTCCGTCCTGGGAGTCGAGGAATTTCGGCCGGAGTAAGACAGGGTGGGTGTTACAAATGCTATCCCGAGACCAACCTTAGTCCCCAATCTGCACACTTGGATAATGGGCAGATATAGGGACGGTGGCTGTCTGCAATGTAGGTTGTGAAGTCCACTGGAAGCATTAATGAGGTTCACACCTTGGGGATCTATCTTAAAGGTGCTCTAGTTCGAATTGTAAACATTACGGTGTGCCACCTATTGTCAACTTCTGGTACTAACAAATCAGATAAAATAGAATTAAATCTGGCCTTTCACAACTTTTTGTTTGTTTTTGAGCGTAAAATCATTAATATATTTCAGTTACAAGAATATTTATCAAGATAGATATAAAAATAGATAACATTAATGTGTTGGTATACACGGTGCTCCCACCTGTCCGAGGAAAAATAACTATTATAATCAACCATGTAAATAAACAAACCGTAATGTTTACAATTCAAACAAGAGCACCTTTANTGTGGAATACTCCGTCGAGGAAGGGTCAAGAGTCAAGAGAGTCATCCGCTTCACTGTAACACTATGGACTGTATGAACCAAAGAAAGATTATCTTGAAGGCAGGTTGAGCCACAACGTTTCAGTTGTTCAGGTTTACCAGGTCATGATGTGACAATGGAAATGTTGTGGCTCAACTTGAGTTCAAGGTAATCTAGACTCAGGGCCGATTTTTTAAACGATGGCTAAGATAACCATCGGGTTTCATTAACCCTCAGTTGACAAACTGTTTGTTAATCGAAGTGAATTTTTCGATTTTATGAATCGTTGATAGCCAAACATTCTAAAAGTCAAAACGTTTACTTTGGTTAATTCACGGTTTGTCAGAAAAGCCGATGGTTAAACCGAGGTTTACCTTAACTATCGTTTAAAAAATCGGCCCTTAGGGACACAAATCTATTTTCCCTTAGGCACCGAAGGCGCAGAGGTGAGCTGATTGAATTGTATTTCTATATTATAATTGACGGTGGTACTTTAAGTTCGACCGCTAACTCCTCCGTGGTTTCTGATCGAAATGGCACCATTTTCACAGGGAATGTTCAGAATGACGTGGAGGTGGTCCTTAAAGCAAATGGCTCGCGGGGTTTGTTTACATTTTTGGTGGTACCTCCCATAGAGGGTGAATCTCGCCTCCAGGCAAAGCCGTGCTCCAGCCATATGCGAAACCTGTGCACACATGCGAACGTAAACACTGGGGACGAGGTTCCATTAAAAATTTGTTAAAATGAGTTAATGACGTTTTCAAATTCAGTCGGTCAAAATGTACATTTTGTGCTATTCACATTGATTTCGAAGCGGCAGATTTTGCAGAATACGCCTCCGAAGTTTGGCTGTCTAATGCATTTCCCATTAAACTAAAATCCTTCTTTCGCCTTTTTCTCAAAACGGCGCTTGATTTGAGGACATGTCAACAAACATACTGTCAACAAACCCCGCGAGCCATTTGCTTTAAGTGGGTGCCATTGTATTTTTTACCCCTTATGCCATCTTCTGGCCACATGCATCCTGTGAGTATGTGCTCGCCACGGGTATCATGGTAGTATATTATAATATAATAATTGACGATGGCACTTTAAGTTCGACCGGAAACTCCTCCGTGGTTTCTGATCGAAATGGCACCATTTTCACAGGGAATGTTGAGAATGACATGGGGGTGGTCCTTAAAGGCCCTCTAGTCCGAAAGTGGGCGGGGCTGACCAAACCTGTGTTGCCACCTATTGTCAACTTTTGGTACTAACAAATCAGATTTAAAATCGCGTTTCACAATTTTTTGTATGTTTTTGAGCGTAAAATCATAAATCGATTTCAGCTACAAGAATATTTATCAAGATAGATATTAAAAACAGATAACATTAATGTTTTTTGTTATTTTGTTTTGTTTTGGTATACACGGGGCTGCCACCTGTATGAAAGAGAATAACTATTATGATCAACCATGTAAATAAACAAACCGTAATGTTTACATTTCGGACTAGAGGGCCTTTAAGTGGGTGCCATTATATTTTTTTACCCCTTAGCGAATAAAATGCATGAAGAAACTTCCAATAATTTACTATGTCCACTAGCCTGGTTCCGCTGGCCACCGTTTAGATGGCGCTGCGTAACGGTGGCCAGCAGAACCAGGCTACAATGCCACCAATATTTTATTCAACCATGCAGGGTGATTAGAAAACAGGAACTTCAACACATGAAACTGCTGTCACCTGCTTCCCATAGACCTAGATTATTGCCCAAGGAGTTGGCCCCCTCCAAACATATTCCCCCCATGCAGACGCCCAGCAAAATGCCATCCTCTGGCCACATGCATCCTGCGAATATGTGCTCGCCACGGGTATCATGCTAGTTAGATTAACGAGTACCAGTAGGAGGCAATAGAGGTCACTCCAAAACGTTTTTAAAAGTTCACTCAAGGACCAACACACCGTCCTGCGTACAAGCTAAACGGGATGGATATCATCAGGCACTAAGGGAGGTTTACGACCGTAAATGACATGAGATTCTCGGGACGAGGTCAGGTAGGCCTAACTTTTCAAGGGCCTTTTCAAATTGCTCATAGTAACTCACCGAGACGAGACACATAAAGCCTGTTTTATTGTCTGAAATTCTTTAGATTTTCCAACATAACAAAGTGCTAACAACCCGTCTTGCGTCGTTTCGAAACTTACGTCCGCCAGCAACAACATATAGGTAGAAATTTATTGAATAGTTACTGGTCCAGAGGATAAATAACGATACGTTCTCCGCAACATATCTGAGATACCAATAGCTGGAATTTTCGTCATACATCCGGAAGACCTCAGGGATTTCGAGGACTATTTTATGAAGACGGAGCGGAAGTGACGTCACCACATATGCAACAGAAATAAAAATGCACATCCGGGTGAGATGTGCCTCACTTTGTTGACGACTGACAGAACTTTGTTTTTGGCCTTCCATAGTCAGCCGTTTTTTATTTGCTTGCTTAACCGTGATGAGAATGACCACATTGCAAACGGAAATTATTGAAAAGGGTAGAAATGCTCCAAACATCATATTAAACGTACTTGTGGCGATTTCAATTGCATCACTTGGACTGTATAAGATCATGGTATCAATACCTGGAAGAAAGGCCAAAATATTTTTTTAAATCTGCCATTAAGAATAAAATAAAATAAAAATAAAGTAAAAAAATTGGCATGATTGACGGACGGGGTGAAAACATGTTTCAGTTAATCTGATAAAGATAAAGGGAACATTGACTCCTTGGGCATGACGTAGAATGAGATGACGACGAGGGCGGCTTTCCATGCTCGAAAGCATTGTTTGTTTCCGCGTCGTTGGTCACGGCGCGGAAACAAACAATGCTTTCGAGCAACGCTCCAATGGAAAGCCGCCCGAAGGCTAGGGACACACCGAGCGCGATGCGTTGACGCGCGCGTCAAAGTCTTTGTTATTTTCCGCCGCACTGCACGCAAACAAAGGCTTTCAAAGCATAAATCGCCCGCAATGCCCTGTCGCACGCGAATTCGCGTTGGGTGTATCCCTAGCCTTAAGGGTGGGTGCACACTAGAAGCGATTGGCCAAGCGACTTGGAATCGCACGCGAATCGCTTTTGTTTGGAAGGCATTGCGGCATGAAATAACAAAGAACCATCGCATGCGTTGGGCGAATCGCGTGTAGTGTATACCCACCCTAAGCTCGCCGTAGGCCTCGCTTCAGTTTGTCATCCAATCAGATCAAGCAATTTCTTCACGTGACTTCATTACAGTATGGCACGGAGATTTTGTTGAAGATGAGTGGCCAAAGGGAAAGATTATGTCCATTTTTATTCTGGTATGGAGCATTCGTAAATCGCAACAGTGGATCAGGTTCCCTACTTGCGATCCCTCTCGGTGGCATTGCCGCAACCCCAACGCAAGCTTGCCGGCGATGCATCACCGTCATACCGCCGGTTGTCGGAGGCACGCCTGCGGTGGACTTGCGATCACCGCAACCCAATCGCAAGTAGACCGCAACGAAATCGCGACAGTGGACTCCTCGCTTGAATCTCCGAACTTCTCTTCGACAAACAGGCCCGAGAATCGTGCTGATTTTTGACAAGCGGCTCGATGAATAAGAACATCCTTTACCTGTTTTAGAATCCCGAATGAATCGATAAGCAAAGAAAGTGGTCAAATTCAAGAAGGCTATGATCACAAAACTGATCACTATGATTCGTTTAGTTCGCTTGACGGAGCATAGGCGGCGTGATGCCAAAGGGAATCTCACTGCTATAAGGCGGTCGCATGACATCATGGCCAAGTAGGCACCTGAGCACATTCCGAATGTAAACTGAAAGTACCAGGCAATTCTGGAAAAAGAAAACTTGCCTAAGTAACCAGATCCATATTGGAATCGAACATAAAACAGAACCTTGGTGACCTTCCAGGGTCGGATCTAGGGTTGACAGAAAGGGGGCGTAGCTCGACGGAGGTGGTGAGCACTGAAAGCGCGAAGCAGTAACGGGGGTGTGGGGCCCTCCCGCAGAAAAATTAGACAATTTAAGTTCTTTTGGATGCATTTCCCTGGCATCTGTACGGTGGCTGATAAAGGCCATCCGGGCGCCCGAGTTATAAGTCGGGCGCCCGACTTACGAAAAAAAAATACGATGGCCTTTATCAGCCACCGTACCTCTGAGCGCAAAATATAAGAATTTTTATATATGTGACTCGATTAAAGTTTTCTTGCTAAAAAAATCACTGCTCTTCTAAAAATAGGGGGTACGCCCCCACGCCCCCCGGATCCGACACCGAGACTTCGTAGTAATGCTGAGAAAGAGCCAAATTGCACATTGCGGGTGCTTTCAGTGAGCGCGTGACCGCCAAATTTCCGTCATCACCTTTTTTAATTGTTAATACTTACTTGTAAACGTACTCCTTTGGTAGAAGTAGTTCCATCCCATGGTCATACATGTCATAGTTTGTGAGAGGCCATTGCCATAACAACTGAAGTAGAACACAAGTATCGCATACAGCTAACGCGAGCATGTAAACACACATGGTCACCTCTTGGTTCTTTGCTTGCGCAGCTACACAACCGGAAATGACGTTACCAGGGATTCCCAGCGCAACAGGAAAGATCCAGATATACTTATTGAGTATTTCAATGGCCGCTCTGAGTGTTGCAATGTCTTCATCAGGCGTCGATACAGAAGATTCTTGTTCAATTTCGCCGGTCGTGTTCATTTTTCCAGTTTTCACCATCTCGACGAATCTAAAGCCTAGCGTACATCACACTTGCGATTCGAGACAACTTGTCGCCACTGAGCTACTGGCGACTGCGAACATTTAGCTGCAACTTGAGGCGACTGATCGGTCGCCAGAAACGGTCGATGTACGCACCCTCGCGATTCACTGGAACTGAGGTTTTGCCAGTCGCCGCCATTTGCACGTGTTCAACTTTCTAGCGACTGGTTGTACCCAGTTTCGCTCAGTCGCTGCGATGCACGCGGGCTTGCGACTGATCAGTGCCAAGAAGTTACCTGAGTTGCCGCCGTTCGCAAGTGCGACATACGCGGTCAGGACATGACGACTGATTGGATCCTCCTAGTTTTACTGACTTGCTGAATCTGCGATGTGCGCGCAGCGTGTACATAACTGATGAGGACCCATGTTCCCGAAGCGGTCGTAAGGTTAACGATGTCGTTACGCTATGCATTTTCCAAGTTTTAACGACATCGTTAACCTAACGACGGCTTCGGGAACATGGGCCCAGATCAGTTGCTTCCAGTCGCACGTTCGATGTACGCCTGGCTTTATACATGCGTTGAAAAGTAATTTTCAATAAACATCTTGCTCTGGAATAGACCACTTTCACTGCCTTCGTGCTTGTTCCAGGTAATTTATCGCGACCTCCAAGCCAGATTTAGGAACCGACTGAGTGTTGGTTCTTCCGCACACAGTTGCAGGGTTATATTCGAGTGGCTCCGACCGAATGAGGTACCAGCAAACCTAATCCGCGCCGCAGCGCTGACTATCAACCCCGGCTATCAACCAGGTCAGAACTGCGTCATTGAAAGCGAGGCTGACGTTGTTTTCCAGTTAATTCTGAATAGCACACCCTGTTTCTCGGCCAAATATAACCAAATCATTGCACTCGATTTCTAATTTTACTTTTCTATCATCAGAAATGCTAAAATATATATATGTTTATTTCGTACAATGTACAGAGTTTGAAGTGCAAATACAGTGACGTGTGCTGAACAAAAAGTGTGTGTGTCAGCGTGCATCCAGGTCTAACTGGAAACAAGGAGAACTTACAAAGATACACGAGTTGTAGAAAACAACCTTGATCATCACACACCGGTTCTCATTACATATTAATCCCAAGTGGTTCACTGTTCACTATTGCTGATGTTCACAAAATTATTACCCAACAGAAAGGTCATATTTATTAACTTTGTATTTCCTGCAGATGCAATTGATGGTATTACTCAGGGGGGATCTACTTCCGGCAAGGACTAATTGTAAACCAATTTTCATGTAGGAATTCGATGATTTCACTAAACGATGAAAGAAGTTGATTGCACGTTTTTCAAGGGTGGTTTGTACATCAATGTCGTCAATAATATGAGGAATGCAGGCACGGATCCAGGGTTGACAGAAGGGGGGGGGGCGTAGCTCGATGGAGGCGGCGGACAACGAAAGTGGGAAGCCGAAACGGGGGGTCCCAGAAAAATTCGACAATTTAAGTGCTTTTAGATGCATGTTTTCCTGGCATCTGAGAGCAAAATACTTGAATTTTTTATGTGATTGAATTTTTCTTGCTAAAAAATCATTGCTCTGCTGAAAATAGGGGGGTGGGGGTGGCGTACGTCCCTTCCGCCTCCCTCTGGATCCGTGCCTGGAATGAGATTGTTGTGGGTCCTCGATGGGATGCCTATCCAGGGTTCCCACTGGTCCTTAAAATCCTTAAAAGTACTTAAATTTGTAAGAGTGATATTCAAGTACTTAAAAGTCCTTAGATTTCAGAAAATGCTGTAAAACTCCTTAAAAGTCCTCAAGTTTTTTGTCAGGAGCAAAAATAAAATTTCCTCGTATGTTCATTACTCTAAAAATGTCGTTAAATTTTGATTTCTCACCAATGCAGAAGAAAAATTGGCCTGCCGGCGCCGCCCATTGAACCTTGTCATGTGTACATCTCCACGATCTCTGATGGAGCTTTCTGTGGGCAGTGCGGTTGTTGGTGGAAAATGGTACTTAAATTTGACTACATTTGTCCTAAAAAGTACTTAAAAAGTCCTTAAAAAAGGATCCTGAAAAAGAGTGGGAACCCTGCTATCATGCCACTCTCCTTACACACTTTCTCCATGCTATATTAATATCATTGAACTGTGGAATAGTGATATCCCACATGGGACTTCCATATAGAGACATACAAAAACATTTGAATCGATTATATTTGACCAAAGATGTAGCATGGTGAAACTGTGCTAACATAATATTTGTTCTACTATACAAATCATTGACCCCCATTTCAATTCGGTCAGCATTCGGTCCCAGTGGAATACCAAGATGAATTTCATGTAGAGTAGGTACCAATAGAGTGTCATTGGGTAAAGGACAAAAGTCGACGAACGAAAACGAACGAAACGGATCGGGTTGTTACCTTGCATGTGATTGGCCTACAAGTTACGTTATACGCTTACGCCATCCGGCCAGTGATGTTACTGTCATTCATTTTTCGTTATCCGGCCAGTGATGTTACTGTCATTCATTTTTCGTTCTCTTCGCCATTGGCTGTCAGCCGTCTGCTGGCCTGTAATCTCCACCCCCGTGTCATTCATGTTAACAGTAGGCCACGTAACTCAATATCCTACGCGCATTCCAAAACTTGAAAAGGCCTACCGGCTTGACGATGAGCACACATAGGCCGATGTGCACTGATAACTTTTCTCTATTAAGATGTTTGTCAAGGTGTGGTGAAAAAATTTGTTCAATGAATAGGCTAGAGGGCATACTGTCAAAAAGTTGGAGAAATTTTGGGTTGTGACCGCTAGTTTGACTTTACAGCCCGTTCGCTCTTGTCACGATTAATTCCTCAAATCTTGGTAGAGGTGGTGGTGGCGCGGGTGGAGGTGGAGATGGAGGCATCATAAGTCCAAGTGGAAGAGGTAGTGGAAAATGTGGTGGAGGTGGCGGCGGAGGTTGCCAGAGACGTACAAGAGGTAATCCGTCCATCGTCAGGTGACTTGAGACTGGTGTGTGTGACAGAGGTAGCCTATACCCTCATCATTATAGACCTACGGTATTTCAAGATGACTAGGCCTATCAGGCAAATAAAATTTAAACAAGGAAAGATGTTTGGCGTCCTTTCCCGGATGGGTTTCTCTGTACAGCCACTTGAAATGTTCACATCTGCACCATATATCTGTTTTCAAAAGTAAAGAACCTATACCATGTCCTGGTAAAAAAAGGAAAATAAAATTAATAACTCTCTCATCATTGTCACGACAGGTAGCGCTCGTACCTCACACTGACCTGTCACCGCGCGCGCAAGGCATCATGCAAAATTTTGGGACTAGGCCTACTTGTTGCATTTTCAAGATGGCGGTCATGGCGGTCGATTCCCCAGTTCAAGTTTATAAATTGCAATATTTCCTCGACAGGCCTACTTAGGATGTCTCCCCTCATTGGGAATCCCATTATCCATGATGATTATGACATACATAGGCCTATATTGTATGAGATATGCTGTACAAGTCATGTTAGCCACTGACAGCCAGCGACGTAGTTGGTACGTCGTCACACTACACTGACTACAGTGAATAGCTGCCGGAGTCATAACCCAAATATCATCCTTTTCTTCTCAACAATGTCATATCTATGAAACTTTTTCATCAGAAATGAAAAATTTATCAGTCAATTATTTGCAAAGCCTCATATCGCTATTTTCCTAGGGTTTACTTTCGTGGCGCAGTAGCTCACGTGATTACCCATTTCTAGTTGTGATTCGGCGTGCGTATTTAGAAACACGCCAAATTCGCCGTGATGCGGCTCGTGCGGACACAGGTTGGTGCGTGCATATCCAGCGCCGCCTAGCGCCGACCTGTGAGACACAATACTCTCTTCTAACCTTGAGATGACTGCAGACGCTAAAGCCTGCCGCACACTGCAGCTATCTGCCGAGCAAAGTCATTCGAGGCCGTTTGCTCAGCAGATAGCTCATCGAAAAATACGCGCACACGCAACTTTCGGCCTCGAGAGGCAAAAAAACTCACCGAAATTGCGCACACGGGATCTGCTGAGCAAGCGGTCTCGAATAACTTTTTGCTCAGCAGATAGCTCCCGTGTGCGGCAGGCTTAAACAAGTATCTTTTTTGTGTGTCAACAAACTTGTATTCGGTGTTCCTCATTTCATGTCACAATAGGAATACATAACATCGTAAATAATCAATGACTTGACTTGTGGTTATGGGCTGGGCCTAGTATTCTTCAAATGAATGGTTTGTTATCCAATCATAATGCTCGGTAGATCTTGTCACGGCCGAAAACTTAGGTTTTCGTTCGTCGACTTTTGTCCTTTACCCATTGAAACGAACAGTGATCACATCAACGTTTTGAACTCCGAAAACAAGCAATTTTTTAGTTTTGGAAGTGTTAAACTTTATTTTGAAAAGGAAGGAGAACTCATCACACAAGTGCAACAGCTTTCGTAAGGACATCAATGATGGTGCAAGTAAAATAACGTCGTCGGCATACGCGAACGCGCCACAGAAAAAGTGACTTATATGACAACACAACTTTAGCTTGATGAAGTTTATCAAGCAACTCACCTATATACAAATTAAAAAGAACAGGAGATAAAACACCCCCTTGCTTTACCCCATTGGATACTTTAAAAGAAGGAGTAACATAATCTTCCCATTTGATACAAACTTGCTGAGATGTGTATAGCATTGCTAATAGGCGTGAGATCAGGGGACACATTCCTTTACGTTGTAAGATTCTGAAGAGTTTGATAAAATGTACACAGTCAAAAGCTTTGGATGCATCAAGCATTACACAGAAAACAGGGGTATCATTGTTGTTGTAATAACGAATCACCTCTTCAACCATAAAAGTACAATTAGTTGTGGATAAACCCTTTTTAAAACCAAATTGACTATCAGCAGATGAAAGTGAATCACTATATTTATCAAGTATGATATAATCTAAAATTTTCCCTATTATGCTACTCAGAGCGATTCCTCGATAGTTATCTGAACAGTTGAGTGATTTTCTGGCATTCTTTGGAATGGGCACAACGGTAGACCTAGAAAATTCAGTAGGACAAAAACCATGCATGAAGCTTACGGTTGGCATGGATGTAATGGTCTGATAATAGATTCTTGGTACTGTCATTCTTTCCTTTTTTCAAATGTCTTATACCTGAGCTTACATCTTGTACATCAATATGATGACTTTGGCCACATTTACCTGCACAGCAGTTTGTTATGATGTCATGCCTAATGTCCTCGTTTAGTGAGTTAAAGTCACCCTCATTGTAAGATACAGAGTTGTAAAGATTCCGAAATTTATCGGCAAACAGATTCCCAACCTCCACTTTTCCTACTTTCCCATCCATTGTGGTTGGCAATGAAGTATGATTACCACGCACTTTTTTAACTTCAGCCCAGAAATTCTGACTTCTATCTTTATCACCAAGCGAGGTTGCCAATCTCTCTGCCGATATCTTTTCTCGTTCCGACTTGACCTTCCTGACTGCCAGGTGGTATTTAGCACGAGTGGCCCGTCTCATTTCAGCAATTATACCATTTCTAGGTCTACCGTTGTCTTTCCAAATATTGTGCCAGAAAAGCGCCCTTTGCTTTGGTTCTCTAACACTATCACTCCAACCTGCAATTCCTGCAGGCTCGCTAGCATCCCTTTTACGTGGTATGGTAGCCTCACCTACGCTAATACAGGCCTTCACAATATCGTCGTGTAATTTTTCAATTTCAACATGATGTTCTGTACACAACATATTTCGACAGAGCACCGCATTCACAGGAATGTGAACATCTTCAAGGTACATATCTAGTGTGTTACTGTAATCATTCAACTGATCAGGAGACGCCTTCTCCCAACATGGTTTCCTCTGCACATGTATCTAAGAGGGTCCGCGACCACCGTTTGGTTCGGTAAATTCAGTGACATTTGCAAACTTGAATGATCCTATAGGTTCAAACCACTGTGATGCACCCTGTAGCTGTTTATTAAGTCAAAAACATTATGTGACACAATAAAATGGTCTAAAATAGATGTGGAACCAGTGATTTTACTTTCGCCTGATGACGTTCAACAATGCGCACTTGGTTGATGATCAGCGCCTCCTTTTGTTTGCCGGTAGGCCTACCCCATTGAATAAGCAGAGTTTATCGCTGTCGCTTTCTTGTAGTGCATCAAAAGACATGAAAGGTCGGGTATCGCTGTGAGAAATCGGAAACAAAATTTAGAGAATAATAGTGTCTTGTTTCAAACAGTTGTTACGAGATGTGGAGTAGTGAAAGAATGCTTTTCTCAATATAAAACTATCGGGTTATTAAAAAAAACGTCCCACCTCTCAATCTTCAATAGCTGTGCTTCCATGACAGCTTTTTATATCCGGTTGAAAACATTTATGCATTCAAAAACAATACAACACTCATTTGACGTACATCAACGTCATCAGATATCATTACATACACTTTGAGGACGATTCTTATTTTATTTCTTTGGCAATAAACAAGAAGTCAATCTCCAGAATTCACGAATTTTCGACCCCAACCGGGGTCTTTTTCAAGTGGAACTTTACAATCTGAAACTCTAGAAAAGACTGAGCTGAAACCCGAATGCAGAACTACATAACCTGTGTAGACAGGACAAACAAGCAATTAAGGAAAGAATAGCGACCAAGCCCCACGGGTGGCCGCTGGACAATTAAGGAGAAACTAATTTAGCTGAAAGAAAAGGATTGAATAACTGCAGGGCTGCCCATGCCCGCCTGACCAGAGTTTAGGCAACTGGCGCAGAGCTTCATTTGGCTGAAAGAAAGTTTATAAATTAATAAAAATGACATGAGTAATACATAACAAGCAACAAAGCAAGATGCACAAAGGTCAACACAAAGTAAAGGAATATAAAGGAAGTAAACTTCCAGATTTGTAGGAAAAAACAGAATGGATAATGCAAATCACTGAGCAATGAGAAGAATAAGGAGGATTAGAGCAAAAAAAAGGAAAAGGGGGGGAAGGGGAGGAAAAACCAAAACCTAGACCCTGCAGCTGCACCTGCAGACATACAGGGCAAGGTAAAACGACCAAGGGGAGCCACAGTGCCCTCCGCAACTGGAGAACCAAAACGAAATAGGCCTACCAGGGTGAGAGAAAAGGAAGAACACAAATGCCAAATTGGGGTCTCAGGACCTCAGCTTCTTGTGTTAAGACCTGAGGGGGTGATGGTTTTAAGGGTCCACATCCATTTCGACTCTGTCTCTCGGTGATTTGCAGTTATTCAATCCTTTTCTTTCAGCTAAATTAGTTTCTCCTTAATTGTCCAGCGGCCACCCGTGGGGCTTGGTCGCTATTCTTTCCTTAATTGCTTGTTTGTCCTGTCTACACAGGTTATGTAGTTCTGCATTCGGGTTTCAGCTCAGTCTTTTCTAGAGTTCCAGATTGTAAAGTTTCACTTGAAAAAGACCCCGGTTGGGGTCGAAAATTCGTGAATTCTGGAGATTGACTTCTTGTTTATTATCATTTTGTGTGTCAATTTTGTGCTTTTTGTACCTTGCAGATATCAATGAATTTGAATGTATTAATGATATTTCAAAAATTCAAAATTTTACACAATGAGTGGAGTATCCCTTTAAGGTAGAGTTAAAAAAACCTTCACTTCTGGTTGATTATCGCTAACGCTCTGTCAGATTATAAAATGACCTTGAAGGTCAAACAGTTCTCATCTCGCAAACCCTGGAATCAACGGGAAATCAAGCATGCCCTTCAAGATTATGCAGTGAGCATGAAGGTTAGAGGTAAAGGTCAAGGTCAACCAGATCTAACGTTCAATTTGCTGTTAATTTTAGCAGGAAATAACAGGAAACCAGATAGTGGCATGGGAAGCAACTCCATTACAAAGTCGAGTCTTAATGATTATGCAATGCCCGTTAAGGTTGGGGAGTCAAGGTCAAAGACCTTTGATATTGAAATAATGGTAGAACTTTGAAAGAAAACTATGACCCTAGACCCCATGGAACCAAGTTCTCCACACTGGTGATCGAAGATCTTATTTCAGATTAATGTGTCCATGAACGTCAGAGGTTGCGCTGAAGTTTTTTTGTGGAGGAGGAACAACCATGTTGTTTGTTCATGACAGCTTTAAGTGTATACCTGGGGCTTTGCAACATCGAGTGATCAAAATTTCAACTTTATTCAATAAATGGCTATTTTCCCCAGTCACACATGTCGGTTTCATTCATTTAATGTGAGTTCAGTTCAGATATGACCGGAATGAGTCATTCTGGAACGGTTTCAAAACTACAATTACATTGTATTACCTAAATGTTTTCTCTGTTCATGTAATATGCGTCTTTTTATTTG